>JASCZW010009749.1:0-40546 GCA_034211315.2 Aedes japonicus
GAGATGATACAAGTCAGCTATGTGTTGGTTGGTTGCGGTTAGACCTCCTTGTTTCTTGCCAAATTACACTTATGAAGGGTACATGTCAGTTGACTCAGCCTAATGTGTACCGAATCGGACGTTTGTTGTACTGAAGCATGGAAAGATAACCAACCAGTTTTATTAAGGCTTGCATCATTTAGAATTGGAAGAAACTTTTGCTCATATTGTGGCGCTCCTGGTGGACGGATTTGGAAGTTCTTGGCGCCCACGTGTCGGGAATTTTGTCAGCTTCACGTATGTATTTTTGACATTCCGCAAATCGACTGTACTTTTGTAAACAATCAACATGGAAGCCGAAAGAAGGGAAAAATTCAGTGCACAGTTATTTGGAAAATCCATTGTGGTCTGCATCTAGGCTAGTTAAACAGCTGAAATTGCACCAGAAATACCGTATGGCGCGTTATCAAACGGTATAAGGAAACATTGACGACGATTCGAAGCCTTCAAGCCAATCGTCGGAGTGGAACTGTCGACCGGAAACTGCGTGGTAAGATTTTGAAGACGATTAAGAGGAATCCCAATCTGTCGGACCGTGATTTGGCCAGAAAATTCGGTGCTGCCCATAGTACCGTGAGGAGAACTCGACTCCGGGAAGGAATCAAGTCGTATCGAGCTAGCAAACAGCCAAATCGGACCATAAAACAGAATAGTGTGGCCAAAATCCGTGCTCGGAAGCTATACGACCAGGTGCTGACCAAGTTCGACGGGTGTCTTCTGATGGACGATGAAACCTATGTCAAGGCTGACTTCGGGCAAATCCCAGGTCAAAATTTTACTTGGCAACGGCTCGGGGGATGTTCCAGCCAAATTTAAATTTGTTTTTGCCGACAAATTTGCACGAAAATTCATGATTTGCAGGGCATTTGCAGTTGTGGCAAAAAACGAAAGTTTTCGTTACAAATAAGACAATGACGTCGGAACTATACCAAAAGAGTGTCTCCAAAAACGAATTTTGCCGTTCATTCGATCCCACGACCATCCCGTAATGTTTTGGCCAGATTTGGCAAGCTGTCATTACAGCAAAGTCGTTCAAGAATGGTATGCAGAGAAAGGGGTCCAGGTTGTTCCGAAAACCTTAACCCACCCAACTGCCCCCAGTTCCACCCTATTGAGAAATACTGGGCAATCATGAAGAGGAGACTCAAGGCAAAGGGAAAGGTTGTCAAAGACATCAATCAGATGAAGACCTGATGGAATAAGATAGCTAAAACGATGGACGAAGAAGGCGTGCGCCGCCTAATGAGCCGTGTTACAGGAAAAATTCGAGAATTCCTTCGAAACCGTGACGAATAATTTTATCCGTATTTTTTCTTTAAAAGTATGAAGAAAACGCTACATTTGTATAAAAAAGATCTTGAACTCAATAATAAATAACTGAAATAAAGGCAATTGTTTTTGTTCCAATTCTATCTGAAGCAAGCTTTAAGTCGAAAACTTTCGACGGGTGTGGATGTAATGTCGGTCTGTAAGCACTATTTTGAATCTATTCGTGGATGCAACTTCGTTTCATCATTAAGGATTCTTAGAGAATTAGAATAAGAGTAAAGATTATTGTTTTGTTTTTTTTTTATTATCACTTTAGGCATTACATTTTAAGCTTTATTTGCTTTACTCAGCACCAAATTTCATAGAACAAATTAAAAGAAAACTACTTCATCACACCTAAATGATTTTCACATATTATCAATCGTCCAGTCCACAATAAGGCATTAGAGTTATCAACATTTTATTATGTTATGCTCAATCGGCAAAGGCGCAGCTTCAAAGCAAGGACACATGGTAAGCTGACATTGACTGCGGTTTTGTTTCACGGTCTGGTCTAGGAATTTTTCGTTAAGGATTTTTATTCTTTTGTCTTTATTAGGGTGATTTTAAACCTCCTGGGCTAGTTCGTCACCTCTCGTTAAGGAAATTGTACTTGCCACACAATCATACTAACGCAAAAACGGTAGCTGGCATCGAAAGCTGTGGAAGTGAATTTAGAACACTAAGTTAAGAGCAAGTACAAATGACGTTGGTGTTGGGCAATACATGCTAAAAAGAGGAAGAATAGTTGGGAACCTAGGAAAAACGCGTCCTTAATATGAGGTTTCCTTGTAAAATCATTGTTCCTATTTCTATGTTAATAGTTAATTTATAACGTGTGTATGTGTGTGTGTATATACAATCCAACGCCCACAGTCCGGCACAGTGATTTTTTGGAAGAAAAATTTTTGCAGTTAAACGAACTGTTGTCGACTCGACAAACATGTTTAGCCCGGGAGTTGGAAGGTGATAGCTCTGTTGGGTTCCAATGACCCATTTCAGAATGCCTGGTTACTCACGTGCATTCCGAGGTCACTTTCACTTACAACAAGGCCCGCATAAACACAGTACAAACATCAAATGGATATATTTAGGTACTGTGCATACACTTCCATCATCAAATCTTATTGTTTTGAGGATGGCACGTATTTAGCAGTATCGTTCAAATTCAGATAGATCTCACTGGATATTGTTGCTGATGTTCAGTCTTCATCTGAACGGCTTCCCTGTGATGCTAAAGGATGCGTCTCTGTAGAAGTAGCACTCAGCTATTCGGCAAATATTTTCACATCTTCCTCACACTCTACCAACAATCAAAATCCCCCGCTATGAGGCGACTTCTAAACTGCTTATACACGGAGAAAAAACAGTCCCGTTTGAAACAACAAACTTGTTTGTTGAAATCCAAGCTAAAAAATTGGTAGCATTTCTAAAAACCACGTTTCGTTGTTTCCAACCAACGATTCGGTTTTGAAACAAACAAGCAGGCATGTTTGCTGTTCTACACCACACTATTGCCAGCCCAACATAAATTATGCTTGTCTCTAAACCAACATGTTTGTTGTTTTTGCCTTTGCAAAGGGTTTATTATTACCAAAACACAGGTTACGTAGACGCAGGGAAACAAATAAAATTTTAAGATTGATTCAACCAAAGCGGCGGTTAAATCAAGCTGATATATTGTTTAGAGAAGAAACAACTAAAAGTTTAGTTTGAAACAATTTGTTATTTCATTTTCTGTCCGGTCCCGCTGCATGCTCTATTCACGTAAGTTTTCAGCGCAGGTGAAAATCTAAAGTAATAAATTTAATGAAAACCTGAAAACAGCATAGATGCTCGCATTAACATTTTTTAGATTTCTTTTAGACTGAGAGAGGTCTATAAATGTAAATGTGCGCTTTTCTAATAATTGTTGGCCTTTTATTCAAATGAATAATATTGAAATTATTAGAAGAGAAATGTAGGTGAACGGAAATGTTTGTTGTTTCTACCGTTTCGATCGTTTGTTCCAAACAGCAATTAATTTTAAATCATACTCAAATTTGTTTATAACAAACCATAAGCGTTGGTAGAACCAACTAACAAATTGGTTTGTTTTCGTAGCTGCCATAATGAAACAACCAACATAAAAGTAAATTCAAACAGATGCCAGTTCAACTTAACTGCTTAATTCCCGAAACAATAACTAAAAAATTTAGTTTGTTTTAACCACCGTAGGTAGTCAAATCAAACTATTATGATGTTTGTGCCCAATTCAACGTGAAATTCCGGTTAAATGAAACTAGAATATGTTTGCGTTTACCAATCTTTTTTCTCAGTGTAATCATCAAGTCACTCGCGACAAAGCGGAAAATACTCTTATTTAATATTAACCACTACATCTTACAAAAAACACGTAGAGATTTTAAGATTTCACTGTTTGTTTAGGTTGAATTACGAATATATTTTAGATTTTATTTTTCGCGAAAAGCACGCAGCAAAAACAAAACACGTTAATTTCCAAGCACGGCTTGCTGCGTTCGTAATAGTTAACTTATAACGTGTGATCAATTTCTGTATATCTGGGATGCATCACTAAGGAAATCGATTCTATTTAGCCCAATTTAGTTCATTTGAAAATTGTGAAGATAATTTGTTCAGCGTAACCAGTGAAGCCATGGTGGTGCTTAAAAGTCCAGGAAATCGAACATGTCACTTAAGTATATAACTATAAATTTATGAATAATATCTCAATTGTCTTATAATATATCGATCATCATGATGCCATCCTGAACTGTCCGATTATCGCTTTATGTTATTAACTATTTGATACACAGGCTGAGACGATCGTAGTATGCGGTGCTCGAGGCAAGACGTGAAAATTGTTGCCTTGCCATTTTGTCTCGTTTTAATTTTAATTTTATCTAAGATTTTACAAAGTGTATAGTGAATTTATTTTCATAACGCTCTCTATTTGTAGAAACCTGCAAGAAACCTGCAAGAAACAGAAGCCGGGCGATTCCATTTCGTCTTGTTTTGATTAAAACCATAAAAAGCATCCCGGGTAGAGCAGCGGTTGTGATAGTGCATTCTTTCGCTGGCGTGATAGGTGCTGGTTGCCGTTCGGAATTTTTGGATCAAATACGGGATCAAATGGACTTAAGCTAAGGACTTCTTATATTTTGCAGTGGAGAGAAATCCTTTAATCGCACATACATTTATTGAGGGTTTCAAATGGTGAATTGACAACCGGAAAGCAGGGTGCGACCTGGTTCCATTCTTCACAAGTTCCTATAAGCGAGGGAGGGGGGGCTGTGCGACTGCGTGTGCCTTTTTAGTCGTGCTGTGTGTTTTCCGTTCTCATTTGATTGGTGGTTTCGGTGCGCCTTGGAGTCATCTTTGCGTGTCCGAAACCGTTTTGCTTGGGAGCAGGTAGGTCACCTGGGGCCCAATTGGTTTTTGGGCGTTTCAGCATGAGGAGTCATCGAGCCGGGATCTTCAATCGCTCATACAGCTGTCTTTGGAGTGTGACTGGAGGAGTGAAGGGAAGGGTTTTAAAAGAGCAACAAAGCTTCAGAAGGGAATATCATGGGTCTTTTGATTGAGGTTTTGTCTATGATGGTTGTAGTGATCTACTTTGTTTTTCGGCCTTTCCAGGACCTTAGGGATGTTGAAGCGTACCTGATTTTTCATTTCAGTGACAAACCAGTGGAAGTCGGTTTTATTTTGTATGTTTTATATTTTAGAAAAGAATGTATATTATTTATTATTTCATTATGACATCGTTTTTTTTTATTTCTCTATTATCGAGATTTTTAGCCGTAGGCTGGTTCATCTCCCGTCGTAGTCACTCAAATATCTTTTTGGGTATTTTCGTAACTTGTCCGGGGGTGAGATTCGAACTCGTGACTTTGACGTGAGCGGTATGGATGCTAACCACTACGCCGGGGTCGCCCTTATTATGACATCGTATGATTTTCATCATTGTCATTGTATATTATTTGTAATCATATTGAATTTTCTGGAGTTCCAACTTTTATATACATTTAAGGGTGTTTTCGTTTAATATATTGAAATATTGTTATATTTATCATCTTTGATGATAAAGGGCGAACACGAAATTATTGCGACACATTCAACAGGGCATAACTTTTTTACCATTGGGTAAAAATCAACCAAATTTTGCACACTTTCTCATTGATGTGTATTGTTTACATGCTGTCAAACTCGAAGTCGTATTTTTCGATTCAACGAAAATGGAGGTGAACCAACGTGTGTCGAGAGAACAAATTCTTTCCAAACACCTGGAATTTCCTGACCTGTTGCACCGGCAGTTGGGAAAAATGTTGAACATTCACCATTCAACCGTCTCCAGAGTGTTGAAGCGGTTCCAGGAGCGGTTGACGTTGGACCACGGCAAAGGAGCTGGAAGAAAACCGGGACCGGAGAACAAAAGACGGAGGGAGAGGTGAAGCGGATGATCAAAGCAAATCCCAACGTCTCAAGCCGTGATTTGGCTAAAAAGATCGGCATGTCGCAAGAGCTACGTCCAGAATGCAAAGAAGAGAGCTGGACTACATACATACAGGGTACAGAACTTCCCAAACCGCGATGAGCGGCAACAATCGACGGCTGAAACTCGGGCACGGAAGCTCTACGAGATGATGCTGACAAAATATGGCTGCTGTGTGATGGACGACGAAACGTATATAAAAGCCGATTTTAAGCAAATTCAGGGTTGGAGTTTTTCACCGGCAAGAGCATGTTCTATGAGGACGACCAATTTAAGAAGAAGAAAATGTCGAAGTTCGCCTCCAAATATCTCATTTGGCAGGCCATCTGCTCTTGCGGACCGAGGAGTGAGCCTTTCGTGACAAAGGGCACAGTAAATGGCGACATCTATAAATCTGAGTGCCTCGAGAAGCGCCTTTTGCCGTTCTTGCAGCAGCACGACAAAGCTCCGCTATTTTGGCCAGATTTGGCATCATGCCACTATTCTGAAAGTGTCCTGGAGTGGTATGAGGCCAATTCTGTCCGTTTTGTTCCAAAGCGACATGAATCCGCCAAACTGTCCGGAGCTGCCACCCGGTGGAGCAGTACTGGGCAATGATGACGCGGGAACTTCGGAAGAGCAAGAAGACAGTCAAAGACGAGAAGGACATGTTAAGAAAATGGAAAAAAAAACTGAGAAACTGGTACCGCATGGCACTGTAAAGGCTTTGATGGAGGGCATCAAGCGCAAAATGCGTTCAATTATACACTCTTCATAGGCTTTTGAGAAGTAAATCTATATATATATAAAACATGAGTGGCATACGTAAGACCGCGCATAACTCGAGAACGGATCGTCCGATTTAAGTTGCTTTTTTTTTGTTCTGTTCGGCTACGCTCAAGGAACATTTATAGAAAGAGAAAGTTGGAAAAATTTATCGGGAAAGTGAAAACTTCGAAATGATAGATTTTCAATTCATTATGTATGGTATTTTTTCGTTTTGATCGAGTTATCCTTGACATACAGCGGAGTTGACAGGTGTCCTTATTATTCTGCTTTTGGTTAATGTTCGTGGTCCAGCTTTGCTCGAGTCGTTTCGGACTGTGGGTGATCTACTATGTACGACATATCGAGAGGCATGTCAGTGGTTGCAATTGGTAGAAAACGACACACATTGGGATACAACACATTTCAATGATATTGTCACTGTACCTGCAATCAAATTCGTACCCTGTTTGGGATCATCATCTCGACATGTTTTCCATCAAATGTAGTCGAATTGTGGAACAAATACAAGGATGATATGGTTGATGAAATTTTACATCGAGTTCGCACAACAACTGTGCATTACGAGCTGGAAATACACAATAAGATGCGCAACGAGGCGCTGATTTTGGTTGAATACATGTGTTTACTCATGTGCGGCAGTGACTCCTCAGCAAGAGAAAGTATAGGACACTTTAGTGAAAGCGATTGACAACTAAAATGGATGCGTGTTCTTCATCAATGTACCTGGCGGAACTTGCAAAAAGTACCTTATTTTATTACAATTGGCTTGGGTTCGCCCATGATCAGATATTGCGGTGGCGGTTGCCTTTTCAGGGATTGCAGCCACATTGTTGGAAGGCGGTCGAACGGCTCAATCTGCGTTGAAGCTGCCGTTGAATCTCCAACTGACAGATGAACAGGCAAAATTTCGAAGAATTCGGCAAGGACGAATATGTTGCAGTGTTGTAAGATCCTCATCTGGGACGAATGCAAAATGGGACACAAACGGGCATTGGAGGCACTCGATCGAACTACGCAAGATCTGCGCAATAACTCGAGACCTTTTGGAGGCGCAATGATTTTGTTGCCAGGTGATTTTCGGCAAACACTGTCCAAGTCTGGCTTAAAGTAACTTAAAAATAAAATTATCATGAATATTCGGAATTATTTGAATCCTAAAATCGATTAACGCGGAACAAAGTTCGCTGGGTCAGCTAGTATATGTATAAAACTACCCCAAAATTTTGGTTTGATTCTAAACATTATAAGAAAATTGGCATGACATTTTCGGTGTCGCAATAATTTCGTGTTCACCCTTTCGATGTTATTTTTTGAATACATAAAAGTTTTCACATACATAAATTCATGTTTAGGTTGAGGGAGCCAGCATCAATTGTAGTCATCGTCGGGTGCTTGGGACGGCTTTTTGTTGTCTCAGTTTTTGCATGGTGCGACTATTGGTTGAACTGTATAGCGGTGTATAGCTGTATCTTATTATAAGTTGCATATCACTGTTGTTTTCATTTGGAAAATTATAACAGTAATACTTATGAGGTTTGATCTGCATTAAGGTTGCAAGGAGGGTAATTCCAAGTTGTATAGATGTTTTACTGCATTGTAGCGTAACGTATTTTTCTAATAATTTGGAACAACGGATGTTAATTTATATATTTTGTATACAAATAAATACTGTTCAATTCTGCTACGATTGTATTGGATTAAATTAGATTAGATCAGTGACCAACCAGTGGATGGCATCATTTAAGACGATAAAATTCACTACAAATGAGTATAGCAGTGCAAGGAAACGGAACAGCACATTGACATTTTAGATACACTATTCTTTATATTAAATTTCAGGTCATTCATGGAGTCTCCAAGTTTCGTAAAAACAATTCTCGTGGCTATTGTACATTGTCTAAGCTTTTAAGTTCATCATAGATACACAAATCCTTCTACAATTGCAGCAGGACAGCAGTCTGCAGACATGTCTAAGTATTATTATCATTTTAAATTGTAATATCCCTTCTCTATGTTTTATTATATAATGTTCTATAGGACATGCTTTGAAATTTCATTAAGGCTGACTTATGAATAGATTTTGTTTTACACGACGTTGTTCTTGTACGAGTTTTCAATATCATTATTTTCGTAAGGCAAATTTATGAAATTTATACTGATTTCTTATAGCAAATCATCATAATGCAATGTTATGAATATCGAAAGTTTATTTCTCTGAGTGTACGTTATCATTTCAAACAACCTGATGGGGCTATACCTTGTAGTTTTTTAACAAAACAGTAAAGTTCACCTACGCATGAAATGAAAGATCGATATCAGATGGGTGCCATGTTTCACAAAGAGCAAAAGCTTCACTACCGGTGCTATGATCTAGAAAATTAAAAAAATCCAAATATTGAATGAGAGTACGATAGTTCCACTGCAGAAGAGTAATCAAATCTTCGATCCCATTTAGAAAATTATCCATCGAATGATGGATGGAGGGGATGGGGATGAATGGGATGAATTGCCAGAAACATGTTTTTAATAGAGTCAGAAATTTCAATGTACTACAAATACCTTCTACACACCTTGAGAACGGCTCAGATAGCGAAAGGGGTTCTGCTCTTAAAAATGGGACATCGAGGGTTTTGGATGTCCTTTGGAGGAGATGGGAATTAGAGGGGGACGTTGATTTAGTGGTAGGCATAATTGTCTCTCACCTCAGTCTGGTGTCGATTCCAGTTGGCGCCGTTGAGATTTTCTGAGACGAAAAATCTTTGACCACGTCTTCCTTCGGGAGGAAAGTAAAGTCTTCAGTGCCGGCCAAGTGTATGTGTTGATGGATATGATAGGGTAGGTAACGACTTAAGCACCCCGGGACCCTATTCCAAGCAGGGAGTAAACGTTAACCTACAACGCTCATTTTTTGTAGTACGGTGCTTCACTAGATAGAGCACCATACTGCAAAAACTGCGCGTTATAGGTTAACGTTAACCCCGTGCTTGGAATAGGGTCCCGGGGTGCTTAAGTCGTTACCTACCCTATGTAGGATCCAGATCATTTCCCTGCCTCTTGCTGAGAATCATGTAAATACGAAAAAATAACCAGACATATGAGGTCCTGTGTGTAGTTCGAATTGCGAAAACCAGAAAGATTTGAATTTTCATCTACCTTTTATCCACATTTCCTTGAATTGGGAAAGTTTATTTGAGGTTCTTGGTCAACAACATTTTGTCGGTGGCTTTAACGAAGCACTTTTTCAAACAATCGATCATGTTTCTCTGAACACTTCTGGCAATAGCGGCATTGTCATTGAAATGTAAATATCGGCGAATCTCATCAAATCTGCTTTCGTTCATGGCATTATGAACAGTGGAGAATACGAACTCACTCTAATGTAACCTATATAACTGCTTATCACGTTCATTAAACTGTTTATGTTCAGGATAATCAAACGGAGATCCGACTTGGGTACGACAAGATTGCTTTTGCACCACTTTATGTTTTGAACCGGAAATTGAAGATTGTGTTATGGAAAACAAGCGAAAGAACAATTTTAATAAAACAAATATAAACAATAAAAAATGTACCTGTGAAATTTTGAAAATCAAATAAACATCGCGTAATAGTTAGTCTAACACATCATTGAGAGAGATGCAGAGAACTCCACGACCTCTCTTGTATGTAACAGGAAATGGAGTCGCTCTCTCTTTCTCTCTCTCTCTCTCTTTCTCTCCCTCTATCTTTCTTTGTCTCTTAATTTTCTATGTCTCTCTCTATCATACACGCGCGCACTGTTCAACAAACAGGAACCTCACATCACTCTTCATCACCCGCGACAAATACCATCTACCTTTGTTTGTCGTTCTCGGCCCGGGTCCTGTCATGTCCAGTCATTTGTTGTCTACATTTTAATGCTCGCTATTTTGCATATTTCCTCAGCACCGAACATTATTCCGCGGATTTTCATTCCATATAGTGTGGATCATTTAACGCCGCCGAACAACATGTAATCGAAACAATAGATACCGCAGCTGTTCGCTACTAAACAATCAATTACCGAAAGAATAGATAACGCGCTATGCCCGATAACAAAACCGGTTAACTCCATACACTGGGACGCACTTTTCCCAAATTTTCCATAAAATTCTTCGCATTCTGTGAAATACGGTGCGATTTACAAGATTTTTCATCCGAACTAGCTTTTCCCGTACTTTTCACATTCGCGACACTAGGCCCATTGCCTTTTCGTGTGATCGACTAAATAACTGACAGCGAAAAATAAACACGTCTGCTCGCGCCCGAAGCTTGCTTAGCTCGGGCTATGCTCGAATATTCGATTACAACATAGAATGCGTTTAGCAGAAAGATGTCAACATATAAACAATGTGTATACATCAGGTTAGAATGTAGTGAAGACGTGAAAGTATGGGTGAAAAATCATTTTTTTAATATTTTCACAAAGATTTTCCCGAAGCCCGAAAGGCGTGGTTGGTTATTGGAGGGTTAATAGGAGGGTTTTAATGACAAGAATGCCAATTCACTACTAAATATTTTATTTTTTATTTATCTTATTAACTATATGATGACCTATTTATGACCCATCCGATCTGCAACCACCCATGTTGTACCATCAGTTTAAAAGCAACAATTTAAATAATTGATCTTCAAGCAGTATATTAATTTTCCCTATCCGATACTGCAACAGCTTATCTCTAGAGATTCAACAAAAAAAAACTCTTCACCAAATATGCCATTTGTGATAACATCCGTTTCAGTAATCCATACAAAAGTATGTCGGGAGCATTCCAACCAAAATTCGTACTTTGTCGCGTGACAAGGCAGTACAATTAAAATTAATACTTAATCACACACACATTACTTATCCGCCGCGATAAGACATTGCTCAATTGTTTGGTTTTCCCAAACTGCGGCTAAAAGCTGAACTTTCTTTATGTGTCAGAAGCGCCATTGACGTACACAGACCCCCATCGCAGATTTAGGCGTGATTAGATTAGGTCAAAGTCGTGCTGTCATAAATCAATTGTCAATCTTTTTTCCAGAAACGTCATGTTTATTGGTTGCTCCCGGTTGGGTATGGCATTTAAGCGTACGCACGAAGATCGGCCAGCAATTCATCGTACAGTAGCGGTCGCACGTTGATAGCCCAGACGAAGTCCAAGTGATTGAACTGCGGCTGGGAAACAAGGTACTGCTTGTGGATGTTTGGTAATTCTCGTCGAAGTAGCTCGACATCTTCCGGACCAGCCAGCCAGTCGTTGGTGCTGTGGTAGAGCAGCGTTGGAGCCTGGACATTGTCGAAGTTGTAGCGTGGTGGAACCATCGATCCATAACGGACCATGTTCATGGTTGGACCGTGATCGTACTGTCGGAAGATCCGCGATCGAACCGTCTGTGCGTGGTGAATCATCTGCATAGTAGATGCCCCAGCAGGCGAGTGAGCATGGATGACTGGCAGCATTGTCTGTTCGAAAGGATATTTTGAAGTTAGAGCTAGAATTATGAAATCGACAAAGTGTGACAACTTACGAAGTTGACTTCCTGTGTGTTGAATCCTGCGATAAGGAAAGTGTTAATCGTGCACATTTGTTGGAATGGTGCTCCATCGTGGCAGTTGGCGAGTCCTCCTTGGATATTCATCTCATCAGTTGGTGCAAAGTACCAAGTTCCCATCATGTCCAGCATCAGCTCGGTAGTGTGCAGGAAAGTGGCTAGGAAGATGACGTAGGGGCTCCGGGTGTGGTGCATATAAGCAGCGGGAGCTAACATATGAGCACTCTTGATTCGGCGGTTGTAGTATGGGTGCTGAGACATCATAACCCAGTAAGCGGTCGTTCCCTGCGAATGTCCAACGTACTGTATCTCCTGCTGTCCAGTTACGGCACGAATGTAATCGATCATGTTCGGGATGTCGATGCTGCCGACCTCATGCCAGGAAAAGTCCCAGAACTGCTGGGTGGAGTTGTGCCTCGTACGGTGACGGTTGGAGTACCGGTTGCCACGGGCATTACCCAACCAAACGTCAAATCCGGCATCGGCCAGCATGTAGACCAAACTAGTTTGCGGTCCCATCAGAATGTAGTCTGCTGATGAACTCAGCATTCCATGTTGCAGCAAGACTACGGGCTTTCCAGGTGCAGGTGGGGACATAGGGCTGCCCGGACATCGATGAACTCCCAACAGATAACCATCGTCGGTCTCGATGATATGCTCTTCGGCAGGATAACCATATTTTCGTAACAATCCAAGCTATGCAAGAAAATTGGTATTGAATTATCTATGTATTCCACAGCATAGCAAAACTAAACTCACCGAATCTAAATGCGCATCCTCTATTATGTCCGGATGGATCTGCGCGTTAACAGCAAGCACTAAGGAGGCAAAAACGAAAACCCACTGTTTCATCATACGTGTACTACTCAAAATTGTGTGATAAAGTGTGCCGAATTTCCAAATTGAAGCATTTTATATAGTAACTTGCTTATCACGTCCCCTGTGAACTTCTAAAGGTGCGGTTGGGCGCGATTAGATTAAGAATATTCCCCGCCAATCTGACAGTCAATGCTTATCTCTTTTTGTTTATAAACTCGATTGCTAAATATGGATTTGGGAAGAATACGTTGAACGTAGATCAAAAACTAGTTTAATCTAGCCTCAAGTGAGTCAGCTGATTTGTGTTGATAAACTTAGTGCATCAAGCGCACCTGGTCGATAAGCTGTAGTGTCGCGCCCGCGGAAGTGCTCCACTATCATAGGTGGATCAACGCTCTCAACGCCCTCTAATCAGTTGGACAGTCAGACGCAAGTAAACTATTTAAAATCGATTGACGATGAGTGCATCACCTCAGTCACAAACTAAACGCCATGAAAGAGTTAGTCGCAGCGCTTGTACTGGCACTTGTCGTTTTGACTTGCAGTGCTCCAACGCCAGATATCACTCGAACGTTTCAAGTGGAAGATGCAGATGCCCGCCTAAGTGTCCCGCAGCTAATAGGGAAGTACAATTACCCCATCGAAGTTCATCGAACTACCACCGAGGATGGCTACGAGCTGGAACTGCATCGCATACCTGGTCAACCAAAATCTCCGGTGATCTTTCTAATGCATGGCTTGCTCTGTAGTTCCGCCGATTGGGTTCTCATTGGTCCAAACAATGGCCTAGCGTACTTGCTTGCCGACCAAGGATTCGACGTTTGGCTTGGAAACGCCCGTGGCAACCGTTACTCGCGGAAACATACATCTCTCACGCCGAATATGTTTGCATTCTGGCAGTTCTCCTGGCACGAAATAGGCTTCTACGATCTACCGGCCATGATTGACTACGCCTTGACAGAAACGAATCAAAGCAGCCTTCACTACATAGGGCATTCACAGGGAACGACAGCATTTTTCGTGATGACGTCCACCAGGCCGGAGTACAATGCGAAGATTCGTTTGATGCAAGCCTTAGCTCCGGTAGCATTTACCGAACACGTGCGGAGTCCTCTGTTGCAAGTTATGTCTCGATTTCAAAATTCGCTTGTCATGCTGTTCGAAACTTTCGGAATCGGTGAGTTTCTTCCGAACAATGCCATTCTGCACGAGATTGCGCAGCTGCTTTGCTCGAAAGATGTTGATAGGAATATGTGTTTGAACGTGATCTTCCAAGTTGCCGGAGCTAATCCGGACCAGGTTGAACTGGTGAGTTGACTCAACTGTGGTAGCTGAGGTCCGGTTGATTGATGTTTTTTTTTTCATTTCAGCAAATCATACCGATTTTAATGGGGCACACCCCAGCCGGAGCGGCTACCCGACAGGTGGCTCACTATGCACAGGGAATGAGATCGCGGCAGTTTCAACAATACGATTATGGTAAAATTAAGAACCTTGCCGTCTATGGAACGGCTCATCCTCCCGTGTATAATGTTAGCGAGATCAGTGCGCCGGTTGTGCTGTACTACGGATTGAACGATTTTTTGGCGGTACCGGACGATGTGTTGCGACTGTCAGGGATGATACGGAACTTGCAAGCTTACCGGCAGGTGGAGTTGAATTTGTTCAACCATTTGGACTTTCTTATTGCGAAGGATGTCAAGCGGTTGGTGTACGATGACGTAATCAACAGGCTGCAATCGTAGGAGAATTAGAGGACTGTTTTTTGATCGCTGACTTCCGACCCATTACGTAGTGCATTAAATAGAAGGATAGACTTTATGAGCTTTAATTACTGAAAAACTTAACGTAATATACGAAAAAGAATCTTGAAAAAAAATCTTTCCTACTCAAATGACAATGTAAGTCAATGCTAAGTGAAGAAAAGTGTTGAAAATATTATTACACAGGTGGAAATTGTTCATAGATTAATGCAGTATGTTTGTAGGAAAACCTAAACTACCTCTTTGCATAGATGGTAATTAATCTGACTTCAAACAATCATTTGGATCACAAAAGTATAACCAGATTAATCCATTTTCGTATTTGTCTGAACAAACGGATTGAAGTTCTTATGTATTTGGCGTTCTTATCATTAATTTTTTCTCCCTTTTTAAAGAACCATTTATTTGTACAGGCTCAATCGAATCAACTTTACAGAGCCAAGTTTTCATGTTTTTATACATCATTTGTCTTAAAACTAAAGTTAGGAGGATAGAGCCGATTACTCGCGGCCGTCTCGAGGTTAATAGGAATTACAAATTACGGATGGGAAAGAGGGTGGGAATTTAAAGTATGGTTTACCTAACACATTAAATTTAAATTCTAAATTATTGAAACACTTATAACTATACAATTTATGGTTTTCTTTCGACTTGAACATGTTTTGAAAAAGAAAAAAAAACACACACACACATACACAGATAAAAAAAAAACTTAAAATAAACATACAGGTTAAACTAACTACAATCTAAGACTAATGTTAGTCAAAAACACATAAATGAGTTTCATGTACACCAAATCACGTACAGCCAAAATATCTCGAATTGGCACATTGGGTTGTCTACCTCGAGCCCGAAGGGAATCATAAAGCCTCGATCTGAAACCACGATGCTCAGCACATGACCAAATAACGTGATCTGCGTCCTGATAGCTTTGTCCACACTCACAGAGATTGCTGTCGCTCAGCCCAACCCGGTATAAATGAGCGTTCAAAGAATAATGATTGGACATGAGGCGAGACATGACACGAATGAAGTCTCGACCCACATCCATCCCGCTAAACCACGGTTTCTTCGACACCTTTGGGATGATAGAATGTTGCCATCGCCCCAAATCTCCTTTACTCCATTTATACTGCCAGCTGACGAGTGACTGTTGACGAAAAATAGTAAAAAATTCGTTGAAGGCGATTTGTCGATCATAAATATCGCCTTCCATAGCGCCCACCTTTGCAAGCGAGTCCGCTTTCTCATTGCCCGGTATTGAACAATGAGATGGGACCCATACAAAGGTGATGATAAAATAACGCGAAGATAAAGCACTTAGAAGCTCCTGTATTTTCATGAGAAAATACGAGGAGTGCTTTACCGGCCTCAAGGAGCGAATAGCCTCTATAGAACTGAGACTATCCGTAAAAATGAAGTACTGATCCGGTGTTAATGAGGCAACAATTTCTAGCGTAAAATGTATTGCCGCTAATTCAGCGACATATACGGAACAAGGAGCTTGAAGTTTACGGTTGGCGCTATAAATTTCATTAAATATACCAAAGCCTGCTGACTCCTCTATCAAAGATCCGTCAGTGAAAAACGATTTAGTGGAATCAACTTGGCCAAACTTTGCAGCAAATATCACCGGAGCAATCATAGGACGATGATGCTCTGGGATTCCACGAAGCTCCTGCTTCATGGATAAATCAAAATGAACCGAATTGTCGAAATCGGAGAAGCAAACACGATTGGAAATATTCGGCGAAGGGCTGACATCCTGTGTTATGTACAAATGGTACAAAGTCATGAAGCGCGTTTGAGGTTCAACTCAAGAAGCTTCTCAAAATTTTCGATCACCTGGGGGTTCATAACTTCACACCTGGTGAGGAGCCGGAGAGATAATTCTGAAAACCGATCCGGAGTGGCAACATGCCAGCCAGCACTTCAAGACTCATGGTGTGAGTCGAGTGCATGCAACCTAACGCGATACGAAGACACCGATACTGAATACGTTCCAGTTTAATGAAGTGCGACCGAGCCGCTGACTGAAAACAAAAACTACCGTATTCCATAACCGACAAAATCGTTGTCCGATACAACGTTAGAAGATCTTGTGGATGAGCTCCCACCAGGTTCCAGTAATTGTGCAGAGAAAATTGATCCTTGGCTGGCACTTTCGCTTCACATACTCAATATGGGATCTCCAGGTGCACTTAGAATCGAACCAGACCCCAAGATATTTAAATGACATAGAATGAGTTATCGGCTTACCCCAAATTTGAAGCTTCGGTTGTGCAGGGTTATGCTTCCTAGAAAAAACTACCAACTCAGTTTTCTCCGTAGAGAATTCGATACCTAGCTCTAAAGCCCAAGAAGACAAATTGTCCAAGGTATCCTGTAAGGGTCCTTGCAGATCGACCCCATTGGGTCCCGTGACAGAACACTACGCCGTCATCTGCAAGTTGTCTCAACGTACAGTTGTCACCTAGACAACCGTCAATGTCTTTGACATAAAAATTATACAAAAGGGGGCTTAAACATGATCCCTGGGGAGACCCATGTAGCTAAATCAGTGAAGCTGTAGAGGTTCCATGAGAAAAGCTCATATGTTTCTCTGACAGCAAATTGTACAAAAATTATTCATTAATGGTGAAAAGCCACAAGCGTGGAGTTTATCTGAAAGAACTTCAACAGATACTGAATCAAAAGCCCCTTTATGTCCAAGAATACAGAAGCCATTTGCTCTTTTTTAGCAAAAGCTAACTGAATATCTGTGGAAAGCAACGCGAGACAGTCGTTCGTTCCCTTACCCCTACGGAAACCATATTGAGTATCTGAAAGCAGGTTGTTCGTCTCAACCCATTTGTCCAGACGGAAAAGGATCATTTTCTCCAACAACTTTCGAATACAGGATAACATCGCGATGGGTCGATAGGAGTTGTGGTCGGACGCGGGCTTACCAGGTTTTTGAATGGCAATAACTCTTACCCGCCTCCAATCATCCGGTACAATGTTAAGCTCCAAAAACTGATTAAACAAGTTCAACATGCGCCTCTTCGCGACGTCTGGGAGGTTCTTAAGCAAGTTGAACTTGATCCTGTCAGCTCCTGGAGCCGTATTGCCACACGAAAGGAGTGCGAGAGAGAACTCTACCATTGAAAAGGGTTGGCTAATCTCATCTATCGAATTCGTGTTTTCGCGAGGAATCATCCGTGCCGGCACAGAATCTGGACAAACTTTTCGCGCGAATTTGAGGATCCATTGGTCCGAGTACTCCTCGCTCTCGTTGTTCGTAGTTCGGTTACGCAACCTTCGCGCCGTGTTCCAAAGAGTACTCATCGACGTTTCGCGCGATAGCCCGTTCACGAATGTTCGCCAGTAACCGCGTTTCTTGGCCTTGATGAGGCTCTTAAGTTCGCGTTCGAGAGCCGTGTATACTTCGAAGTGCTCAGGAGTTCCACGTCTACGGAAAACTTTAAACGCGTCGGACTTTTTACGGTAAACCTCGGTGCATTGCTGATCCCCATAGGCGTAGCCAGGAATTCAAATAGGGTGGGGCAAGACATTTATTTAGAGAGAGAGAGAGAGAGAGAAAGAGAGAGAATTACACCGTCTTCAATCGGTGGTTGCACATACTGAACACATTTCATTATACAACGGACAAAACCACGCTCGGTGAACCAGTAGAGTAGGGACATTTTCAAGTTCCACCGGCTAGTGCAGAAATCGAGCCCTCACTTTGTGACAATCCGCCTGAACGACGGGTGGATTATCTTCTCTACACTTACCCAAAATACTTTTCAATACCCGTCAAATTTTGGCAACAAGATTCAACAATTCTAGGCTTGTTCTGGAATTTAAAAAAAAAACAGAAGAGATTTTGAAAACCTTAGGTTTATCACATGTTTATCAAAATCGAACCGCATAAAATAGCAACCATGGTAAAATCTAGCGGGTACTGTCATGTGTCGAAATATTCACTTTAAAGTCGTGTTGGATTTTTGTACAGTATAACCACCGATTTTGTTCACAGTTTGTACTGAAAATATACTTTTCCTCCTCACCCACACTGAAAATTAAATTTTGATTTTATTACGAAATCGAAAGTAAGACTACCATATCTATTCGTTGTATTCGTTGTAAATAGATTCGTACTTTTCAAGAAGCTGCCTTCGTACTCAATGCCACACGCGTAATTGTCTAAAACACGAAGCATTTATTGGCACAGAAAGAACATTCGTGCATTGTACGAAAACAATATAAACTACTACGAATATTTTGTTATCAATAACAAAGAAACTCTGGTGGTTGCATGACTGACTGACAGATCTTCTTTATGGCCTCAGTATGTAATTGAATAAAGAAATGAAAATAAATCAATGATTTCAGCACACCTGTTTTGGCAACCCTGCTAGTGCCCATACCGAATCGCCGAATTCATATTGACTTAAGCTTGAAGTACACTGTTTGTCCAATAGCCAAATATTTGTCATAGGCAGATAGGCATCTGACAAACATCTATGATATCTGTCAGCTGTCTAGCTGCCTATGCCAAATATTTGGCTATTGGACAAACAGTGTACTACAAGCTTTACGTTGACACAGGCGAAAAATCGTGCTATAAGAAGAAAGGTTCGGGTTACCGTGAGTTGCCTACCTACCTATCTTACAGCTAACATAAATACCTAACATAAGACCAAATTAAATTACTATTGTTGCACAGGAATTACAATAGTGTCAGAGAAAAAAATAGAGAAGAAAAAACTTAGCTGAAACGAAAAAGGAAACTAAAACTGTGAGTAAAATGCTCGAAAATTTTAACCTAATTACTTACTCTAAATTTAAATTAAATATATTACAGTTTGATCTGTTGTATAACAAGATACAGAAATAGTTTCTCTCGAATCCAACTTGATCCGAACAACATCTGACTAGCAATACCAACATGTATGAGTGCGATTGAAGAGAAGCAGCAATTGGTTGATCTTCATGATATTCATTTCGTGTACTGTACAAAGAGGTGTAATGATAGCATTTCACCAGATGACAAGCATTAAGAATGTTCATACAATTTACGAGACATTTGTTCTATGTATATATTTTGTTGTTAGAAGGCACGAAATGCATCTACACAAGGGACTTTTAACAAATCCCTAGATCGCAATTTTCAATGGATTCGCATAGATTGTTCTTAAGAAGCTTCTATAGGATTGGTACAGTTGTAAAAATTAAAAGTTTACGAAAAAAAAGTTTGCTTCGAACATCGGCTGTGAATGGTTGTGTCGATGCTTTTTTATGCACTATTTTGTTATATGGCGCGTTTCGTATTGTTTCGGTTATCTATAATTCGGCGATGTGAGTAATCGAGTGAGCACAGAAAAATAAACAACAAATATGCTTCCTGGTGAGATTTGGGGGTTCGCCCGGCTGGTGATCCGGTGGTGGGGATCACAATTAATTGTGATCCATAATATTGGTTTGCCATGCTCGACGTACCACCATATCCTGGAGCAAGTAACCCACTATCCCAATTTGGGATTGGCTCCAATAGCACTTTAAAAAAAAAGAGAGGTGGGTTATATCTAGGATATAAGCGCAAGTTTAACGTAGGATCGCGTTGGTGTTTCCCTTCTTATGAAATTACCTTCCCTTATTTGACCTGCATTCGTGCGAGGCAGGCGCTTGTTATTGCATCATTTTGAGATCACCAGTTTTTTTCACATTGAGAATGTATGCTAGCCCCAGGCATCATCTGGTGGTTCTCTGTGTAATAACAGCTCATCTGGCAACAACGGAGTAGCAACTTCGGGTGGTCAATCATGTTTATTATCTTACTCATGCTCATAGCAACGGATAAAATCTTCGAATGGGATAAAACAACTGCTGTCTTGTTTCTAAAACTGGGATATGAGTCGTTTCGTCTCGCCCGTAGAATGTCATATTTTAGAAAAATTTTAGTCTTTACTATTTAAAAAAAATTCTCAGGGATGTCCACTTTTTGCACTTTTTTGCTACATTTTGCCAGAAAATCAAGGCAACTTCACGCTTTTTCATTGAGGCAAAGGGGCAATATATCAAACATTAACACTAAATAATAAAAAATTGTAACCAATACTAAAATAATAAAAAATTTATTCGAAAGGTAGGGGGGGGGGCAACGGCCCCCCTCTGCCCCCCTCTGACTACGCCTATGCTGATCCCACCATGGTTTCCTGCGAGATGACGTCCCTGGAACTGGTCGAGTTTGAGCTTGAAGCGCGCTGTCTAAGATCAGGTTGGAGAGGAAGTTATACTCTTCCAGCGGTGAAAGCCTTTCTACCGTCGTTACGGCTTCATCTACTGCTGTCCTAAACTTTGTCCAATCGATGTGACGGGTAAGATCATACGTGACGTTAACAGATTTCGACGGATTGAACCCGGTGGCAACCGAAATTTTTATGGGCAAGTGATCACTACCGTGAGGATCTTGAATCACATTCCATGTGCAATCCAACGATAATGAATTCGAACAAAGTGTGAGGTCTAATCTACTGCCAACTGAGGATGTACCAGCCAAACGTGTTACTTCTCCATTGTTAAGAACTGTCATATTGAAGTTGTCACAGAGGTCATATATCAGGGAAGACCGGTTGTCATCGTACAGTTCTCCCCAGCCTGTACCGTGAGAGTTAAAATCTCCCATGACCAACCGCGGAGCAGGAAGAACCGAACAAACATCTGAGAGTTGTTTTCGGTTAATGGAGGCTCTTGGAGGAATATAAACGGAAGCAATGCAAAGGCTTTTATTTTTAATAACAGCCTGACATGCGACAACTTCAATACCTGGAATTGGAGGAAAATTCACTCTATAGAAGGAGTAGCACTTTTGATCCCCAAAAGTACTCCTCCTCCACGCGAATCCTCACGATCAAGACGAATAATATTGAAATCATGAATCGGAAGATAGATTTCGGAAGAGAGACCATGTTTCACAAAGAGCGAATGCATCACAATCGGTAGTGTGAGCTAAAAATTTAAAAGATTCCAATTTAGGAATCAAACTTCGACAATTCCACTGTAGAACAGTGATCAAATCCCCGACCTCATTAGGAAAATTATCCATCGAAGGAAATGATAGCTGCAAGGATGGGCCACTTAATTGTCAATTTCTTCAAAAAAGTCTTCACTGTTGGAAGCATTGCCAAAACAATGCTTTTGAGAGGGTCTGAAATTTCGAGGTACTTAAAGATACCTTCGGCAATGTCATCAAATGAGAACAGCCCACTAGAGGAGGGGGCTTCTGTTCTTAAAATTGGGGCTTCAGGGGTTTTAGATGTCCCCGGGAGAGATGGAAAGTCCTGGGTGTAGTTAGTACTACGAAAACCAGGTGGATTAGGATTTTCCTTTTTCCACCTTTCCTTGAATTGGGCAAGCTGGTCTCGGGCTTCTTTTCAGTAACTTTCCGTGGGCGGACGCGTCTTCGCTTCCTTGAAGCACCTTCCGGAAAGGTGAACGATGTTCCCTCTTCCAGCCGAATCAAAGTCAGACTCGTCATCTGACAGAGGAGCAAAGGGATTTGTATTGGCATCGGGTGATGGTGAGGCTTTTTCACCATTTCAGCAAAGATTGCCTTGAACGCTGTTTTAGCGAGCGTTCTAATTTTTCCCCGCGTTGTTTGTACGCCGGGCACGATGAGAGAGCATGAGGAGGGTTCCTTTACAAAAAGCGCATTTAGGTGTGCTGTCTGCGCACGCGCCATCCTCATGCTTCTCCCCGCAGTTGGAGCAGCGCGCTTTGTTGCCGCAATGGGAGGTCGTATGTCCCATCTGCTGGCATTTCTGGCAGATCATGACCCGAGGTACAAACAATCGCACAGGTAGCCGAAGTTTTCCCAACTCGACGTATTGAGGGAGGGCTGAGCCAGAGAAGGTCACGCGAAACGAGTCTGATGGTGTAAACTTTTTTCACCCTTATTGGTCGACACTGCGCCAAGTTGGCGCACATCCAGTATCTTAACTGGTGACAGCAGAGGGTTCTTAAATCGACCAACCCCCGCTTCAGCAGGATCTCAGGAGTCAGACTCGTATCGGTGACCACACCCTCGATTTCAATACCCCGAGCTGGGATATATACCCGATACTCGAGTGTAAAAAACTGAGAGACAGCAATCTCATTCGCCTGCTTAAGGTTGGACACAACGACCCGAAGTTTATTCGGTCTTACTTTTATTATCTCGGTCACGGCCGAGAATCGCTTCGTCAGATCATCAGAAATCTGACAAACATTCAGAGGTTTCGATTTGGGCTGAAAATAAACAACCCATGGACCAGTTGAACTGTCTGGATAAGCACGTGATCTGGTAACTCTATGAGCTACCTCATCATTTCGTGCCATAGATGATTCATCTTGCGATAAATCATCCATGGCTCGCTTGTGGGAGCTTATCACGCTCAACCACTAACGTAATTATCTACAATCAATCACAGATAAACAAACTAAACCTAAAAAAAAAACTAAAACTAAGTACACTCTCACACACTATCAATCACTCTCCACACTCACACACACACACTGATGAAAATCAACTTATCTTATATACTACTAAAAAACTTATCTTATATGTATCACGGATCTACTGCAGCTGGGCGACGAATGTGTGCTGCTGCTGCCGAGCGACGATGAGTGACCGCGTGTACCGTCTAAGCGTGGAGCTGAACGATCACGATGATGTTGCTGGTCGGTGGTAGTTGGTGGATGGAAGAATGCACGCTTCACACGATGGGCTGCTGGTATGCGTGCCGTATAGATTCGGAACAATATGGCTTCTCGATCGTGGCAATATTGCTAATTGCAATTAATGACGCTGTTGCTCCACTTATCACACAATGTTCTCTTCTTCAGTAAATCAAAACTGATTTCACTCGCGACGATTCCACTGGCGATTGAGAAATTCCTTTTTCTGAAGACTAAACAACTCGTAAAAAGCTTCCAAAACAACGGAAAGCGGACCGAACGAACTGTACCGTTCGCGTGTTCACTGGGCAATGAAATGAATTTTTTCTCCCTCATTTGTTTTATTTTTTTTTTCTCCCCTAAAACAGTGATCCAATTGATGCTTTCTTGTAGCTCAAATTGTAGCCAGATAAATTACCTTCCAAACACAGATAGTTTTGATTTTTTATAATCCTCCAGTTATACAGCAGGAAAAGGTTAATTGAAATGTCTTATAACAATTTCCACCAGTATTGGTATTCGAGTTGAAACTTTATCTGGTTTGGACGAATTCGAATCGCAGCAACATACAGATTACTGTAATGACTGTCAAAACAAAGCATATTCCTAGGGTTTTTTTTCATTAGGGCGAATCTACAATTGAGAGACTCTCTCCGGGCCCGCTCTCTTTCATTCATAAACCAATCAGCTTTACGTTTTTCATTCTACTGTAGAGTATGCTAGCCAGCACTGTTGTGTTTCGATCTGTACTAAAGAATCCCTCGAAAGTTTTATAATGGCGCTGTAATGAATGAAAGAGAGTGAGCCCGGAGAGAATCTCTCAATTGTAGATTCGCCCTAATGAAAAAAAAACCTAGATTTATACATGACTTGTGCATATATCTCTTGAAACGACAGAACCTTGTTATTGTCCATAGTAAGTGTTTATTTGTGCCCTGTTGTGTTTTGTTGTGTGTCTTGTTGTGTTCTGCAAATTTGATTCAAGAAAAGCGTTTTACTGTAGCGAGAGAGTTGCAACCGGTGAAACCGAGCACCTTATTGAGAAAGATGTTGAGAGGCGTAGATGTGCCTTGTCAACTGACAGTTAGCTACTGCAAATCTCACTAAATGAACCATGCATCAAATTGCATTAAAATCAGTCATTTGCCAACAATCCGGGTTGTCCTGATTTGTACCTGTTCCATCATGTTAGGGAAATGAAATTCCATGTGTTGGTGACCTTAGTTTTTGCATGAAAGTGCTAATGGCTTCAAGAATTTTATACTTGAATCTTACTTCCTCTCTTTGTTTAAATATTGGATAAGTTTGTTTGAAGAAGTGCTTCAGATTTTCTGTTGTTGTTATTAAGATTATCACAGTGGGCAGTCTGTAACAGTAAGATGAGTATCCTAATATCAGTATTTAACACGTTTAATATTGGTTGAAGTGACTAAAAAATCTTTTGCTCTGTATTTTGTGTGTGACGCTTCTTGTGTTTGCTGGCTCTGCTGCTACTCATTTTCTTTTGTCAGGTTATTGGCCCAGCCAAATCGTGTTCATTCGTGTTTCGGATCAAATGGAAAACGACAAGTCACGGGGGTTGGAAAAGTTCACGGTTTTCGAGTATTATAACGGCTAAAACATGGATGATAAAAAGAAGATTTGTTCGTTCAATGGCTCCAATTACGCGAATTGGAGTTTCTGAATGGAAGTGCATCTTGAAGAACTAAGTTTGCTGCAGTGTGTTGAAAGGGAGTGTACTACAGTGTACTCTCGGGTTCGTAAAATCACGATTGCTTACAAGAACGTCCATTAATTACGTCACGCTAAAAATGACTTTTGATAACACCCCCCTTGTCACATTTTTTGTATGGACCTTCAAATTTTTTTGTTGGATCGTCACATTTTCCCTAACCCCCTCCCCCCTTACTGCGTGACATAATTAATAGACCTTCCCTAGAGCGTGACTCGCGAGAACATTGATGTGGGGAGAAGTGTCTACCCTCTGAGAGCGTTGTTCGTGAGGAAAAAGCAGCCGGATTCCAGGAAGAAGAACAAAGTAAAGAAGAACGAAAAAGCTCATTGTGGCAAGACTGAAGTAGTTTTCGTGAGCGATTCACTAAGTGATACTTCGGAGTGCAATCAATCAAAGTGGATCCGAGATTCAGGTGCCTCCGACCACATGGTCTGTAGTGATGACTAGATGTTCCGGTAAAGATTCAAGTGGCTTCTGGTGAAAAAATGTTAAATCGGTGAAAAAGCGGCCGCGGTGAAAAAGCGACACAATAAGTGTTATGTCGAAGACGTGCTACTGGTACCCAGCATCAAGTACAATCTGTTCTCGATCCGGTGCCTTGGCCAGTTGGGAATAGGAGTTTGATCAAACGGAACGATGAAGTGGTATGTTGCGCCAGCGTACGAGATCGACTAGATCGGCTGAACGTCGAAGTAGTGAATCAAGCGAAATCGGAAGTGCTGAGTGCACTCAACCCCTCGAGCTGATTCACAGCTATGTGTGTGGAGCCATGACGCCTACATAGTAGAACTCCTTTGTGCAGTATTCTTCTTGCGCACTGAATTTTAAAAAGTATGTTTCTATGGCTGAGGAAAAGTTCGGTAACCGCGTTAGTCGCCTGCTTAGCTACAACGGCGGCGAGTTTCCAGAAGTTCTGTCGCATCAACGGCATTCAACCTGAGTATACCACCCAACAAACATCAGTTTCGAATAACCACTGGTTCAAAAAAATTTGGAGAAGTTATTCAGCTATCTAGAATAAAAAGCTGAACACCTCCAAATTGAATCTAGGGGTTTGAGCTGTTTAGTGGAATATGTAACTATAATTTGAAGAAGATTATTCAACTACCTGCTTACTTCGACAGTAGCGTATCTCACAATGTGACTTCTTCAGTGTCTGTATTAATAACTCGACTGACCAGTCGACCTGTCGAGCTATTAGTACGGACTGAAGAATCTGCATTGTGGACGAATACGCGCACGGTAGAGGTAGTTGAATAATTTTCTTCTGAATTATGGTTCTCCAAATTTGTTTGAATAAAGATTGGACTCGGAAAAAATACGACACTTTGTTTTGGGTGTAACTTTTTATCGCGTGGGTAAAAATTAATGCAATTTTGGGTAATACTACTTTAGAGTGTTATGTTTATGTGTGCAACATTTTATCGCGATCTGTCTAGTAGTTTTTGCATTCGAAACAAGAAGAGCTACGCCAGCAAATCTTGGGCGCGGTGATTGATAACCCTGTTCAGTCGCACAGATGGATCGGCAAAAGGCTTGGAATCCACCATTCCACCGTGTTCCGCGTTGTGAAGATGTTCCAGGAGACGAAGACCATCGAGCGGCGCGCTAGAAGCGGCCGAAAACCGAAAACGGAATACACAGAAAAGGCGCGGAATATAAGGCAGTACTTTAAGAATAACCCGAACCTTTCCACCCGAGACGTGGCCAAAAAGGTCAATTCGTCGAAGTGGTTCGTCCAGCAGACTATGAAACAGGCTGGGATACGTGTTTTTAAGGTCATAAAAACGCCAAACCGGACTGACAAGCAAAACACGGTGGCCAAATTGCGTGCGCGGAAGCTGTACCGTGAGTGGCTGGTCAAGCCAGGCTATCACATCATGGACGACGAAACATATATCAAGGCTGCCCGGCCTCGAGTTTTTTTGTCGGTACGTCCCGCATGAAGGTTCCGGAAAAGTTCCGGAAGAGAAAGATGGACAAATTCGCGAAGAAGAATCTGTTGTGGCAGGCGATCTGCGAGTGCGGACGGTACACCAAGCCGTTCGTTACAACCGGCACCATAAACGGGCAGATTTATCGAGAGGAATGCTTGCAGAAGCGCTTGCTGCCCTTCCTCCGCTCTCACCGTAGTCCCACGCTCCTCTGGCCGGATCTCGCTTCGTGCCATTACGCCAAGCCTGTAATGGATTGGTACGAAGCGAAGGGCGTTAATGTGGTCCCGGAGGAGGTGAACCTGCCAAATACACCAGAACTTCGTCCGATCGAAAAGTTTTGGGCGATAATGAAGAAGAAGTTGAAGAATAGTGGAAAAACATTCAAAACCGATGAAGCTTTGAAGAAAAACTGGGAGAAATTGTGTAAGGAAGATGGACAAAGCCTCGCCCAAGATCTCATGAGCAGTGTTAAGAGAAATGTACTAGCATTCAACTTGGGGGAGGAAATTCAATAAATAAATATGCCAAAACATAGCTAATATATAGTTATTTAATCCCTGAAAATTTTAGAAGTATCCGATTTAAAACGAATTTTTGGTGATCATTTTTGTGTGTATCATTTGTTTGCATTGATGTTTGTTGGGTATCTCCTACACCCCAGAGCAAATCGGGGTCAGCAAAAGGCTCCATCAAACTATCAGGAATGAGGCGTGGGCAAAGATTGAGGATTCGAGGATGAGCAAGAATCGGTGGAATGACGCTGTCCTGCTTGAATGCTTGATTAACACAGGCAACTTTTAAGGAAAATCTAGTCCCGTTCGAGAAACGCCAGGGCCAAAAGTCTGATGTTTCCGATGCTCCGCATTTTTGGCAATACGTCTCTCCACGTCATACCGAAGGAGAAACGAAAGAAGATAGATTCTTGTGATTAAGGTTCAAGCCAACAGGTTCGAGGGGCTAAGTTGAGCATTATGAGGATTCAAGTGACTACCGTCAGCTTGCTGGACCGGTTCTGGACCCTCAGTTTTTGATGCCGGGAATGGTAGTTATAACGGTAAAGAGGACGCTTGAAAAAGGACGCAGCAACAACAAAACACGTCAGTTTCCAAGCACGGCTTGCTTGCGATTCTCATTGGCGGTTGTTATTATATAAACCCTAAACTTGCTTATTCTATAATTGACCTAAGCATGCAATGAATTCAGTTAAACTTATCATAAATTTGTTATTCCTATAATTCCATGCACATACAGTACTGTCGATAAAAGGAGAAGGATCTAGGAAAGGAATTGTGGTAGACGAGTTACGTACGAGGAGGCACTAAACGTAATAAAACAATTATGGAATTTAATTATTACATTTAAATTTTGTTCACATTAAAGGTCATTTTAACCAACCAAATATTCCTGTGGTGGTTCAACTCTTCGGAAACATATCCTACAGTTGGTGTGGCAAGCCATAATTGGCATGCAGTGGACGGATAATTGATTGAAGAAAATTACGTTGGAGATTTCCGCCAAGGATTTCTCGTAACGATTTAATGGAATCTCGTGAGATGATGAAGCCCAGAACTGAAAGAGCAGTTCGAAAAAGAAAACGAACAAATTCCTAGCTACGAAGTAGCTATATCAAAGCTGTTGGTAGGAGTCTAAATCGTACACCTAATCCTATTAATTTGGACTCCCGAGATAAACATTCTGGTAGGCTTTTGCAGTTGGCTGCAATCTTAGCTGGACGGCCAAATACGAATTTCATGAACAGGTGTAAACTTCTAGGAAGATCATCGTTGTGTTTGTGAGGAGTGTAATATGACATATAGGAAGTTGTATGAAGCGTTGAAGCGGCATCACCAACTGGAGGAAGTCTGAACTTCGGCGATTCGATTGAATTCAAGAGTAGATTGCAAAACTTGTGAGATTCTCGAGAATACGAAGCGAAGAGCGGATATCAAATCCGAAACCAGATTGCTCTTGGAAAAGTATGACGATCAAATTCTTAAAAGTTTTGAAATGACAATGAAATGCATCGGAAGCTTGGAGTCTTTCATCAACCGGAATCCTGGAGTTCATGAAAATTCGCAACTGGAAGTATATGTCGCTAAGGGTTACGCACATCGCATTACTGAACGGGAATTGAAGGAAACACAGGGGGGTAAGCCATGGTATCTCTACCGCTATGTGGTGAACGAGAAGAAGCCGGGGAAAGAACGATTTGCCTGGGCTGCGAACGCAAAACTTTAGCTACAAGCTGTTGAAGGAACCAGACATGGTAACAATGTTGGCTTCGTCAGAAACCCGTGGCGTACGCATGTGACGTCCGAGACATATTCCACGAAAGTGGATTCGGCAGAAGAATTGTCAAGGACAAAAATTCTTGCTCCTGGGTTTACACTGAGGCAAATGCACATAAGAAATTCACTAAAACCCCTTATGAAGTTCAGTCACAAGTTATTTTTATGAATTTCAATGCGGTACCTTATGAAACAGATTTTCTGGATGAAATCATAACGTAAGCTTTTCATAAGGCATTGTAAAAGAAATCAAAACAATGTAGAACATAATTCATATGGATGCCTTATGAATTTTTAAATTAAGAAATCAGACACCTATAAGTCCGCTTTATGAATTTTAGTAGGCACGCTTATGGAAAACAAAAAGCATAATTATAACATTTATATATTTTTGCATGAAATTGAAAACGTATTTTTATGGAATACAATAGGGCAAATGACGGATTCGGCAGGACTTATCGTTTGTCTTAGACTATTATCGTCAGAGGGGGGGGGGGGGGTAAATGACGTCCTTGAGCACTCAGTTTTTGTATGAAGGTACATCATGTTCCAGAGTAACGTTTTGCAAAAATATAGCTCTCTACAACTTTATTAAATAACTTTATTAAATAATATTCACATTCTTTTACCTTCTCTTCTCTGGAGAAAACTGAAACAATTATGTCGCTGTATTCGTGTAGTATTTCTTGCGATGTTTTTCTTCCCTGCTTGAGGTGGTATTGCGCCACGGCATTGACGACAAATTTCCTCCCCGGCGATGACAAAGGCTTACTTTCCGTACCGCACTTGAGAACTTGCTGGCCAAAAAAGGTTTCAGAAAGCAGGTGTTTTAGGATGTTCGGTGTAAGGTATTGATGTTTGTTCTAAGAAATAAAGCTCAATTAAAATTAAGAAATATTATTCAAATGTTTTTTTGACTAACCTCTGCCAGCGGTCCCGGTGGATTCAAGCTTTTGGTCACACTGCTGCTGCTGCTCTCTTGGGCATTTGCTGCTCTCAGAAATGATGATGTTGATTTTTTTTTCAAATAAACGCTGTCGATTTTCAAAACTAGCCTTATGGCTTACGTCCAAATAGTGAAAACCAAGGCGTCTAATATGAAACGCATAAGTGACTTATGAAACGAAAAATTCCTTCGGTTTTGGGTTTTCATAAGTTTATCATTTTGAATTTCTTAAGTGCATTTGCCTGAGTGTAGAAGAAGAGATAGACATTTACATTATGGTTAGTGATAGGAGTCTTGGGTTCAAGTTGAACACCCTGCTCTGCCTAGCTTTAAAAGAAATGCAATATAACCTTCACAACACAAAACATCGATGATTAATTTGATATTGTCGAAACCGAAGCGAAAGCAATGAAGCTGACGATGGAACAACGCTGATTTAGGGAAACCCAGAGCGATTCTTCATCTTCTTCCTTGGCTTTACACGCCCTAAGGGCCTATTCCTGTCATGCAAGTTTTTGGTTTCGGACATTCAATAGTATCGGCAATAGCACTCTTGACTCTGACTTCCGGATTTCCGGATACCCGGAGCGATACGGTATCCTAATTAGATCAATCATTATTATTTATAACTAGCTGATCCCGGTGCGAGCGTTGCTACGCCTGCAACTAAATAAATGAACATTACATAGAACTGACGCTTTTTTTTAATGAGTTTTTTTTTTAGTAATAAGGAGTTCAAACTTCTATCAGAACATTCTTGTTACACAGACAATACACAGTTTGTGGCTTAGTTACCTGGACAATTCTCAGGATTGATTGAAATTTGTGTTTGAATTCACCATAGAAACATTTCTTGCATTCAAAAAACCCCGCATACCATTTTTGATTCCATTTGCTTGATTAATTCTCAAGCTATGCATAAATTTGTGTTTCATTTGTATGCGAGCCGGAAGGGGGAAGCGGTCTCAAACAATCATAAGAACCTTCCCCAGCCCCAAAAATACCTGCATACATATTTTCACTCCGATCGGACAGTCAGACAGAAATCCATTTTAATATAAATAAAAATCCTGTTTCCAATAACCCCCACATGCCAAATATGGTTTCATTTACTTGAATAGTTCTCGAGTTATGCAGAAAATTTCGTTTCATTTGTACGAGAGCCCCCCCCCCCCTTTCAGAGAGCAAAGGGGTCTCAAACCACCATAGAAATATGTCTGACCTTCAAAAAAATCCACATGCCAAATTTGATTCCATTTGCTTCATTAGTTCTCGAGTTATGCAGAAATTTGCGTTTCATTTCTATGGGACCCCCCTCATTCAGAGGGCAGAGTGGTCTTAAACCACCATAGGAATATGTCTCTCCTTCAAAAAATTCCACATGCCAAATTTGATTCCATATTTGCTTTAGCTCTCAATATTTGCTTTAGCTCTCGAGTTATGCAGAAATTTGTGTTTCAATTGTTTGAGAGCCCCCCCACCCCCCCTCTTCAGAAGGCGGAAGAGTCTCAATGACCATAACAACATTTTTCTCCTTCAAAAACCTCCATATGCCAAATTTGGTTCCATTTGCTGGATTAGTTCTCGAGTTATAATATGTGTTTCATTTATATGGGAGATCACTCTCTCCACTTTTAGAAGGCGGAGGGGTCTCAAATCATCATAGAAACATTTCTCTACTTCAAAAACCTCCATATGCCAAATTTGGTTCCATTTTCTTGATTAGTTCTCGAGTTATGCATAAATTTGTGTTTCATTTGTATGAGGCAGCCCCCCCCCTATCTTCAGAAAAGGGAAGGGTCTCAAATTACCATTGAAACAGTATTCATCCTACAAAAACCTCCACATGCCAGATTTGGTTCAATTTGCTTGATTAGTTCTCGAGTTATACAGAATATTGTATTTCATTTGTATAGGAGCCCCCCCTTTCAGGGCGAAGAGGAATCTGAAACCATCATAGAAACCTTTCTTGCCTTTAAAACCTCACACATGCTAAATGTGGTTTCTTTTGCTTGGGGTCTCAAACCACCGTAGAAACATTTCTTGCCTACAAAACCTCCACATGCCATATTTGGTTCCATTTGTTTGATTAGTTCTTGAGTTATGCAGAAAATAGTTTTTCATTTGCATGGGAGCCTCCCTTTCTAAAGGCGGGAGGGGTGTCGAACTATAATAAGATCCTTTCCCGGACCCAAAAACCCCTGCATACAAATTTGCATAGTGGTAGGGATAGTTCTCATGTTTGGTTTAAATTTGTATTTCGTATGTATGGTAGCCCCCCTTTTCAAAGTGAGGAGAGGTCTTAAATTACCACAAAAACATTTCTTGCCTTCAAAAACTCACCCATACCAATTTTGGTTCCATTTGCTTGATTAGTTCTCGAGTTATGCAGGAATTTGTTTTTCATTTGCATGGGATCCCACCCTTTCTAGAAGCTGGAGGGCTCTCGAACTATCATAAGATGCTTTCCCGGACCCAAAAACCACTGAATATAAATTTGCAAGCAGTGGGTATGGTTCTCATGTTTGGTTGAAATTTGTGTTTCATTTGTATGAGAGCCCCCCTTTTAAGAGGGAGGAGGGGCTTTGAACCACCATAAAAATGTTTCATGCCTTAAAAAACTCGTCCATTCCAAATTTGGGTCCATTTGCTTGTTTATTTCTCGAGTTATGCAGAAATTTGGGTTCCATTTGTTTTAGAGCACCCCCTCCCCCCTTCCTCCTCATATGACGGAAGAGTCTCAAATCACCATAGAAACATTTCCCTCCTCCAAAAACTTCCACATGCGAAAATCTTCCACATCCGAGTTATGCAAGGATTTGCGTTTTATTTGAATAGGGTCCCTCCCTTTCAGAAAGGGGGGGGGGTCTTAAATCAACATAGAACAATTTTTTGTCATAAAAAACCACCACATACTAAATTTGGTTCCATTTGCTTGATTAGTTCTCGAGTCATGCAGAATAGTGTATTTCATTTGTATCGGAGCCCTCCACCCCCCTTCCCCCCTTCAGGATGGGAAGGGGTCACAAACCATCATGAGATTATTCTCCGGCCTCAAAAATCCCTGCATACAAAATTTCACGCCGATCGGTCCTTCCGCTCGCGAGTTAAATCGTGACAAAGGAAGCCCCAACTCATTTTTATTATATAGATCATTCCTCACATGGGTCGTAGTGCATGGCTCCTGTAATTTTTCCATACTCTTATCATATGTTCAGACTACGGAGTTGTAACATGTTGTGTTGAACAAGACTTTAGCCTGAAGAAATTCATTTACTCAATTGTTTATCATCCTAAAGCCACATTTTAAAACATTGAAACTCACCGCTAGGCGTTTTTATTACCATCAAGGCATGTTTCCTCTAGCATGGCACCCAACATTTCTAGAAGTACCTTCATTACAATGACCGGTGACTCCGCCGCTTATGCAGCTCATTTTGATTTGAATTATAAACTCCACCGCATTTCACTGAATAATGCACAGTTCTCTCCCTCTCAATATACACACACGGCAGCGTAGTTATTTGTAGAGCGGCGAGATGCATCTCACAAACGGCGTCATCATTACCATCGTCATATACGTATGAGCATAGAGAATGCACACCGATTCATAACAATGTGCATCAACTGCAGTTCGAAATAGATGCAATATGCCTCTTCGCGGTTCTTGAGCCCCACCCTTCGTAGGGATGCGCCCATCTCACTAACACATCATAGGCGCTTTTCTGCTCTTCCGGGGCCAAAATTTTCCCACTAGACCGTCGCTCAAAGGGACGCTGCTTTCCTGATGCCCTGTTACCATCCAACTAAACGTCCTTCAATTTCGCGAAAGCCGACTGCCGCCGGCACACTGTTGCGGAAATTAAAATTTGTTAATTTAGTAAAAATAACGCGAAAAACTGCACCCACTTTGGGACAAATAATAATTTACAATTATTTATGAGATGCGAAATTATAGTAAATTTTAACACAATCAAAAATGCTCCCCGACGTTCAGGATCGCGCGGAGGTTGATATGTTGTTGTTTTGGTTGGTGCCGCACACATCGCGAAAGTGGTGCGTTCCACGTGTGCGGGTGGTCGGTCGTCGCGCCTACCACGATTATGCAATTCACCGGCCGCACACTGCGATCCTGCTAATTTATCTTGGTACGAAGACAATTTACATCATTATCGATGCTTGACCTGTCACATTTGAAGGAACGAGAAAAATCAGCGGAGATTACAGGGGTCGCACCACATATTCTCAAATCGGTTTAACAGCCTGCTTAATCATTTTCATCGCATCATTCATGCGTAGCAGTGATAACATGAAAGGGGGAGAGGAAGCGTTCGACTAGAAAAGGAAATCGCAGCATCCAAAGTGTGGGTTGTGGCGGCGGAAATGGCGAACAATAACGGACGAAAAAAATTAAGTCAATTGGAAATTAAGATAATGGCAATCAACAAATTATTTTAATAAGACAATGCGGCGACGCATCCGAACGCCTCATTAATTTCGTCAGTTAACGGGCGCCGATAATTAGCCAGGAGGTCGTCGTGTCATGTTGCAACACAAATTGCAACGTCGATAATTGATGTCCTTTTGCGTGCGGTTCTCGCGGAAGCTGCACATGCATAAACATATGTAGCTATGTTGCATTCGAATCGTGCATTCGCGAGAGTAGCATGTGTACATTAAATTGGGATGCATACAACGACGCACCCACGCTCGAAATAATTACCTCCTGATAGTATGCAAGTTCGGCAAGACATGCGTAGCAGAGTCCCGATTCGTTGTTGTTCGTCCTGTTGGCAATTTTTTTATGGAAAGCCATGGTGGTATTTAGATGCAATAACTGATCAATTGTGTCTCGTTAATTGATTTAATAACTTTCTAAAGAACCATATGTCACACATGTAGGTCATGTGTATAGGCAGTATTGTGTGTCAAAGTTCGTACTAATTTGTTGTTATTATTATCGTTGGTTGCTATTGATCCCAAATAGGGTTTCACCGTTATTGGTCTATGATATACAACTAGCAGTTTTTCCCCTTGTTTTCAAACCGAAATTCCATATAAAAAAGGATCTGCAACTTACTGGTTATTAAAGGGCGAACACGAAATTATTGCGACACCGAAAATGTCATGCCAATTTTCTTATAATGTTTAGAATCAAACAAAATTTTAGGGTAGTTTTATACATAAAGAGAAACACGTTTTAACGTTCTAATGGTGGTTTATTAACTGAACTTACTCGAGCCTTAGCCTTAAAATGATCTTTATTTCTTTTGTTTGTTGATGGTTTAACATATTCTTAGTTTAAGTGATACAGTTTTGGCTTTTCATCTTTGGTTTCGCGTATAAAATAATAATTAGTTAAAAATTCCTAGTCTTATCAGATTTGTTTGTAGATTTACCACCTTGGTGGGATTGGTTTGATTTGAATTTAAAAAGAAACTACCTAAAACTACTATTTACAACCTACAACTACTTAAACTACTTTGTACAACTAAGCTACTATATACAACCTAACCTACTATATACAGATTGCTTATCAGCTCATGTTCCGATATGTTACATTTATGTACAAATTTGTTCTTAATATCACTTATTTTCAAGTTTATGTTGAGTATATCCGCCTCCCGATGAAGGTCGGTTATCCTTGTGTCGAAGGGACGATTTAGAATCATCCTCAGCGTTCGGTTCTGCGTGACTTGCAACTTGTTCCTGTGAGTTTGTGCACATTGTTCCCACACTGGAGCTGCGTAAAGATCGCAGGCGCAATTATTTGATTTGTAGACTGCCAGTTTGTTTACCCCTGAGAGCGGGATCTTCGACAAATCAGCGGATATAGCGACCTAACTAAGGCGGAGCACTTGACTAACGTTCTCTCAACATGCGATCGGAAGAGAAGTTTTTCGTCAAACAATAAACCTAGATAAGTTATTTCGGCGGACCACTCAACCCTTGTGCCATGCATGATTATTGTACACGCCGGAGGAGGTTTCAGTTTGGGTGATTGCCGGTGGAGGAACATAATTGCTTGTGTTTTAGAGGCATTGATTTTAATTTTTCCACTTCTTTGCATAATCGGCAAAGGTGTTAAGGCATCGTTGAAGTTTGCTTGTTATTTCGCGAGGCATTCTTCCCTTGACGGCTATCGCGGTATCATCTGCGAACAGGAAAAACACGCAACCATCACCAAGCGGAGGAATGTCTGAAGTGTAGATGTTATAAAGCAGCGGGCCCAGCAGGCTACCTTGCGGCACTCCAGCTGGGATCGAAAACCTGTCTGAAAGACAACCGTTCAACGATACCCTAAACGACCTTTGCTGGATGTAGTTGCGGGTGATTTTCACAAGGTGTGGTGGGAAGTTGAAGTTACATAGCTTGTATACAAGCCCGTCGTGCCAGACATTGTCAAACGCTTTTTCGACGTCTAACAAAGCCATGGCTGTGGACTTGGATACAGCTTTGTTACTTCGGATGTTATTCATCACCCGAACTAGCTGATGAGTTGTGGAATGCCCCTTCCGGAACCCAAACTGTTCCGGAAGGAGAATGTTATTTTCCTCGACACACTTGAGCAAACGATTCAGAATTAGCTTCTCGAACAATTTGCTCGAGCGCTGAGAGGAGGCTTATTGGTCTGTAAGCTGAAGGCGATGTTGGATCTTTCCCGGGTTTGCGGATCGGAATGATTTTAGCTTCTTCCAGATGCTTGGAAAGTAGTGCAGTTCAAGCATCTGTTGAAGATAGTACTCAAAGCGAGTGGGCTTTGGTGTTAAGCTTTTTATGATCAAGTTAAAGATCCCATCAAACCCGGGAGCCTTCATGTTTTTAGTGTTCTTCAACGCTGAACAAATCTGTTCGATAGTAATCCTATCCTCCGGGGAACGACACAAGGGGAGGCATCTAAGCTATTGACGCATAGCGCAACCTGACCTTCAAGCGGACTTGGGATGTTTGAGCCAAGCAAATGCGATGCGGCAATATGATTGCCGATCGCATTTGCTTTCTCCGCTGGGGGATAGTAGAATCGAATCGACAACCTTCAGAGGAGGAACGGGCTTGGGATGCGTCTTTAGGACTTTTGGCTACCTTCCAGAATGCGTCTCGAGCGATCATCCAAATTTTGGATGACACGTCCGAAACTCTCGTTTCGGAGCGAGTCCATTCTGGAAGCAATCTGCCGGTTCAGATCGGCCACTTCTAGTTTCCTATCCAGATCACCTGTCCTCTGGAACTGGCGTCTACGAACATTTCGTAAGCAGGATCAAAAGTTGGGTGTGGGAATCAATGGCAACAAACGTACCCCTCGTCAGGAACTCATCAGGACACGCCTCAAAGTCAGCCACGGTTATGGCTTGTTGCAGGCCCCTCTCCAGTGCACGGTTGATGTCTTCGATGGAATCTGAGCGGTGGATTTTCGTTGATGTTTCAGTCCACGATTTGGCCGAACTGTACCCAGTTCACATGGTGGTAATCTTTTCGTTGGTAGGTTGGAGCAGGAATCACATTGACACCGACCTCAGCCACCACCGGTTGATGATCGGAGCTATGAGTTCGTTGCGGCGCCACCGGCGGCACCGTCATGTTTCGTCAGGAAAAAGTCCAGCGTTGATGGATTTCCCGCCGGAGAGATGAATGTCGGTTCATCCGGAAACTGCACCAGTGTACAGCCCATGCTGGGAGTGGTCGAACAACAGTCGACCGTTCCGGTTTCGTTGATAATTCTTCCATGCTTCGTGGCGCGCGTTCAGGTCCCCACCGATGACGAAACGAGAGCTGGTACGTGTGATGGCGGCGGATCGTTTTTGAACTTGATCGACGCTTCGCTGCTAGCAGCACACTGGCGAGAGCAGTAAACAGCGATAAAGCGGATGCAGCTTCCAGTCGATGTTTCCACCTCCACACCAAGGGCGCCTGATAACGGATGTGCGGATATGTGGCGGAATGTGGTACTTTATCATCCCTTTCTTCACGATGAGTCGCTACACCACCACCCCTGGAGCTGGTGCTGATCAATGCCGGATGATGGTTACTGCCGGCAGACGGCAAAGCTGTGCAGTTGGGGTGACTTTAGGTGGGTCTCGGTTAGTGTGGCCCACATCGATACTTTGCTTGCGTGATCTAGAGCACGGCAGCTCGATTCCACTGCGTTTCTTATAGACCGAACGTTCCACGTCGACGACGTGATTGGCGCTTTTAGACGCCACATTGAATAATAAACTCACCGAGCACTTGGATCTGCTCTGGCTTGCTGCGGCACTGGCGAAGCGCACCGGTCATATTCACGAAGATCTCCATCAGCTCGTCTGCGGAGAATAGATCGGGATTGATGGCTTGAGCTTGCGGTTGTCCTTGTAGTGGTGTTCTCCAGAAACCAGGGGGTTGGAGAAGCAGAAGCACCGGGAGTTTCCTGTCGGGGAGCTGTTCGTGTCCGTGTTGTCGATTGCCTGGATCCAACAGCAGGGAGTGACGGGAAATCACTCCGCTTTGAAAGTCGGAGCAGCTTCCTGCTTCCGCCCCACTTTGTTGTTTGTCGATGCCTGTTTACGGATTTGCTTGAATATTTCGCGTTTTGGGCACTGCCGATCAGATCCCTGGTGGCTTCTCCGCAATTGGCGCATGCGTACGCCACGGCTTCTTCCACTGGACAGTTAGATGTCTCATGGTTTTGGGCACAGTTGCCGCTGCAACGTGCGTTCATGTTGCAATTTCGTAGTACCATGACCAAAATCGAGGCATCGCTGCTATCTGCGGTCACGTCACGATGGCCGCGCCACGATATGGTTCCCAGCGAACGATGATGGAGAAAATGGATCGGATGGCTTGCAGGCATTGAGCGTCACGGTCCCTTCTCGAAATGCACCAAGAAAAGGCTGTCCGGGTACTGCTTAACATTTTCGTTCCTCCTCTCATTCGGAAGACATCGGTTGGGGCGATCTTGTACCGGTCCTTAATTTCTTGGATCGATTTTGGGTCGTAGTTCGGAAGACCTCTGATGACAGCCTTGAAGGGTTTCTCACCAGGAATGTCATGCGTAAAAATTCCTCCTTGGAATCTTTAAGGAACGATTTGACCAAATCGTATTCCTTCGTGCTGGAGCATCACTTTGGTTCCGATGCGGGACAGCTTGAACTCAGGCGGCTATGCCCATCGATGCGAAATTGCTCAGAGCTTGCTGAGCGGAACGTTTTCACTACCAGCGGTGGCAGTTTCATTGTCACCGGACTTGATCCAGCAGCTTGGTCGGGGTACTGTTTGCTGTGGATCTTGACGGGCCAGCAGCTTGGCGGAGCGCAATCGGAACGGAGGCATCACCAACCGAGCGGATGCCCACTGATCCGTGTGACGAGCGGTCGCTTCTAGAGCGAATGGAGCTTCGTCGTTTTCGTCCAAGGCTGCTTTCCCCTGGAGCGATTCATTGCCTGATGATGCGTCCTGACTTCTTCTTCTTCTCTCGTTTTCGGTGCTTCCCCTTTCCTCCCATCTTGCACGATGGAGGACGAGCGTACGCGACTGTAACTATCGGAAGAAAACTTCGATTTGATGCAGCGTAAACACGTCCGAACGTGTCGCTAGAACGATACTGTGACCTGGCTGAACTTACTCGAATGATACAGGTGGTATTTATATGGTTATGGTTTCTATGCAGTTGTTATTTACTATTCCATAGTAACCGGCGTTGCTATGGTGTTGTTGTATACAACACATGTGGTAAGCAATTAACTTACAGACTAATCAAGGGTTGCTGTGATTGTCAACACCCCCTCTCAGTTATTTGCTTCTAAACCTAACTTGTTTCTTAAAGCGACAAATGTTGGGCCAGGTAGGGACTTCGAGGGATGTCTGCTTGTTGCTTCTGAGTCGGAATGTAAATCAATTTGATCTTACCATCTGCAACTGCATTACGGATGAAATGGTACTTACGTCAATGTGTTTGACTCGCCTCGTTTCTTCACGTTCCGCCATCGCAATTGCCCCTTGGTTGTCTTCATATACTGGTACGGGAAACTGCAGTGCATCTCGTTGAAGATCGTTTATCAATCCAGTTAACCAAATCGTCTCACGACGCAGGAACTTACGGCAACGTATCTCGGCTTCGGTAGAAGACGTTGCCACAGTTGTTTGTTTCTTGACGACCAGGCAACAATGTTTCCGTGAACCTTCAGCAAAAATCCAGAATACATTTGCGGTCGGATTCATC
>JASCZW010009750.1:0-40541 GCA_034211315.2 Aedes japonicus
CATGAAAAATATAAACAAAATGTTTTCAATGCAATGCATAATTATACCTAAATGGGGTTTACTTTTGTCTGGCGCTATATTTATAATGCTGTTTAAGGGCGAAAGTTATCGAAAACAATTGGATTACGCCATACTGATTACAAGAAAGGCGAATTTAAATCAAAACATAAACATGGTAAAGTAAAAAGGCGATACTGACAAAAAATCAAAACAAGCGAAAAGAAGGCGATACCTACAAAATAATCAAACAACGCGAAAAGTGGAAGAAACCTATGAAAATGTCAAACATAGGCGAAAGATAGGGCGATACTTATTTGGGACCAGCGTTGAAAATGTAAATCAACATCCTAGTATTGATAGGCGAATATTAAAATGTACAAATTTCAATGAATAACGAACATTTCCGCATTATATATGAATCAGAAACTAGTTTGTTCTCGTCTGTATGCTGATTGTATTTGAATTTATTCGATTTGTAATTACTATTTGAAATTCTACTTGCACTATTACAATCATCATTTCCCTTTTGTTTACATTCTGCATGTTCGCCCTTATCGCAAATTGCTCCGGAAATGTCCGACTTTCTCGTCTCTTTTTTTTTGTCAACATTTACACGGTAGTTTTAAATTACTCATTCTACAACCAAATTTGTCAGATAGTCTTGAAACATCCTGATAGGATGCCAAAATAAATATTTTTTTTTTGGCCGAAATATTCAGTTGTGGGGATGATTATTGGAAATTGACTTTAGTAACCAATTTTCTGAAAAGAGTGACTTTAGTGACTTTTCGGTCGCGATAGTGACTGCCTTGAAAATAGTGACCCGCTACCAGGCCTGTGAATAAGAAAGAATCTACGCAACCGTTCACGTCAGATGCTCGAAGCACTATTTTTTTCCGTAAACTTTCAACTACTTCTACAAACAATCCTACTACTGGAGCTCACATCTGCAACAAGCAAGTCGAGCGTCCTAAAGAGCAATCTATACTCTGAATAACGATTGAAGGATTTGGTGAAATTAGCGTCTTTAGAAGCATTTCGTGCCTTCTGGCAACTTTACGCTTCTATTGATTTCTAAGCTCATCTTTTTCGCACCAACCGGGAGAGACTTGGTCCTATACCCAATGATATCTCCAATCCGCTCAACCAATCATAAAATTTTCTGATATAGTGGACGCATTATTATAATTTGATATAACTCAATACAGACGGCTTTCAAATTTGGCAGATCGACAGGCAAACGGTTGAGACTCCTCTGATACCCCACAGCAATATGATTAGAGGCGGACCGGAAGGTTTGATGGGCTACCTCCCTATTTGACTTGTTTTGGATGAACAAATAGGTACACTGAGTAGAGCGATGGGGTTCGAAAATGCGACACTCTATACAAACATTATATGATGACCATACACGCCGAAGGAGGGTTGGTACTTAACTGCTGTTCCCTAAGCATAACAAAGTAGCACTTTCGTTTTTACAAACACCGATAACCGATAATTTCAAGCATGCTGAACGCTTGAATCACCATTCACCTCGAGTGGCCATATCATAAGATTACTTGAGAGATTACGAACTCTGCAACATGGGCTGGTTACGACTACGGCAAGTGTTTAATACGGATCTTGATTACACTGCCATTATAGACCATAACAGTCCTGATGTCCATGTTTTTAAGAAATATTGGCCATGAAGCTCATGAATCTTTCTATCGAAAGTGTTATCCGTTGGAATCTACTGTTCATCTCACCGGTTTATTCCTCAACATACTCTCCTTTTAGATCAATACAGCGAGTCCTTCGGAAGTCCTTCAAAATAGCCATTGGTTTCAGCTATGAGCTCAGCATTATGACGATGAAATCGCTAACCGGTGAAGCCATTGATTTGGGTTTGTGAACAAATAGAAGTCACTGGGGGGCAAGTCTGGCGAATACGGTGGATGGGGAACTACTTGATACCGGATTTCACGGTGCTCGTACGGCCACAGCGAAAATCAGTAAACCACTTATGAATCGTTTGAATCGACGGAGCAGAGTCTTGAAAATACTTATCCTGCTTGACTTTGGTTTCGGCAGTCGTTTTCTTGGGTAGAAAATAGTATTTTATCAAAACTGGAAATTCGGATTTTTCAATTTAAATAAAAACTTTCTGATCGGTCTCTTCTCACTGTTGTCACTTATGAATGCGGTGACTGAAATGGCTGAAATTTTGACAGCCGTCATTAAAAGAGTGAAGCTTGGCGATCAACGCCATCTGTAGGAAATTAAAGGGACTTTTCAGTTAGCCTAGTCAAGGTTGCCACATTATTTTGTCCACTTTAGTTTTGCCACAATTTTTTTATCTATTTTTAACTGCAAAAATCTTGGTAAAAATCTTAACTTCAAATTGTGTATTAAAAACGAAAAACAGATCAGTATTCGAGGGATTCATGCTCTTGGGGGAAATCGATCATTGCACCTAAGCCCTTCTCACAGGCCAGTATGAGATCATGATGATGCGTCAGGTGTTTGTTTTGATTATTTAAAGTTACAGGATACACACTTAGATTTTTTTACAAAAATCTGTGAAGTTTTACCGAATTGTCAACAGCTGAACGTTCGGTAATCCGATTTAACGGATTTCGGTAAAATTTTACCGAAATCCGGTAATTTTTTTTACAGATAACTGTAAAATTTTACCGAAATCCGTTAAAACGGATTACCGAACGTTCAACTGTTGGGAATTCGGTAAAAAAATCTAAGTGTGTAGGTGAACAAACTCGAAATGGAATTAACAATCAATTATTTTTATGTTTGTTTTGTTGAATTTAGAAGTTAGATGCTATGTGAATATTAGCGAATATTAGCTGATCAACTCTTTCTTTCCTTTTTTGGCATCCATGATGTCCATACTCAGGCGATTCCGGATTTTGGACTTATTCAGATTGTATTTCGAGAAAACTCGCTTCACTTCTGCAAAAGAATGCGGAATTAGTAAAGAGTTCGCAAAGAACTTTCTTAGAAAGTGTTTTGATGTCTTCTGAGTCTTCCACCTCGTTGTACTTGCAGATGGTTACCGTCCTCAGCTCACGAAAATCATTTTCAATGGCCTGATCCTCACCGCTTGCAAAGAATTGTGGATATTATTCAATAATCGAGTCGAATCATACAAATTGCGCAGCTTCTTGGGGTCAACGCTCAATGTAGTAGTCAGAACTGAATAGTTCAGACCAAAGCGCTTAGTGATCTGTTTAATCAAATAGGTATAGAAAGCACAGCAGATCAAGTGAAAAGCCTCCATCCTGGTATCATTCGAGAGTTTTGGATCAAACCATTTCTCTTGCAGCTACCCCGATATATATTTTTGACTTCTTATGAAGATGTTTCTAGAAATTTGAAATCCCGTCATGTGTTTTAGGCAATCATTCCATTGGTTCTGACTGGAAGATACGATTCGCTTTGTTGATAAGAGGAAATACTTAGCTTAAGAAGTAGAGAAGTGGCTGCGGCATCGGGTCATTAAGATGGCAGCAATCAAACCGCTGTCTCAGTTAGATTAGGACGAGGAAAAACAACACGAGCTCCGAAAAACCGTTTCATATTCCATTTGACAACTGACTCCAACGATCGACATCTGTTGGCAACGGATGTAGACCTGTGTCATCTGAAACTTCTTGGGTCTTTTGAGGCTGCAGGACAAGTAACTGTAGATATATCGCATCATTTGTTCCAGGTACAATGGCAGATTTTTGCATGCGTAACTTACACAAAGAGCCAAAAAGTGGCAAGTTCATTTGATAATTATCAAATGAACACAGTCACGTTTCAGCAGCTTTTTGACGGATCGGTCAGATCCTATCATTACCGAAGTCCTATCTGATTCAAACCCTACAAACCTTTTTTTTTTGTAATCGATCTGGAACTGTTCATTAATTGCGCTAAAAATGTTTGCGCACTGCAAGATTATATTAAAGCTAACAAAAAATCACGTTCGAAATAACTATGCTTCAATTAGCAAAAATAACAATCAAGAACATCATTCTTTCTTCCCAAAATTCCACTGTACAAATGCACAAAAATACTTCAGAATAAGAAGAACAGTATTTTTGTAGAAATCACTAAAAGAAATTCTGCCGAGTTTTTGTGATTTTCATTCAGGTGTCGTTCGGGATTCTTTTAAAATCGCCAAACTTTACAAGATTTAGGGATTCCTGCAAACATTTCATGACATGAAAGTTTTGAAAAACTCCTTCAAAAATTATCTCGAAATATTTATGGAGAATTCATTTGGTGAACTGAACTGACACAGAAACTGACCAGGGATGCCAGATATTTTTAATCTAATGTCTGTGACAAAAATTTGAAATGTCTGGGAATGTCTATAAAAGTCTGTAAATTTTATTTTAGAAAATTAGACTTCTTTCAACGAAAAGACGTTATAAAAGAGCAAGTTATGTCATTATCATATTGTTTCATATTTTTAAAGCTTGAAGCAGTCACATAGATGACACAATTTTCTATAGTTTTTTCCCCTGTAAAGCTCTTTTCAGCTTTTTTTTGATTCAACAATAACCATTGATGGTGTGTACCATATTTTAATATGGTGTTATCATCACTCATGATCATCAATATCATTATGGTCATATGAATGATTTTTGTGTAGACTGCTTCTTCGGTTAGTCAGTGATTGTCACTTAAATTTCAGGGAAAACTCTCTCCTGATCTTCTGCAAGGCTCTTTGCTTTATTCTGGGAAGTTTCCTCCTGAACTTCAGGCAAAATTCCTCATGAACTTCTTTTCAGTCACTCCTTATTTTCTTTGAAATTCGCATTTAAGAACCCAACCTTACCTTCCACAAACATTTGGTAATTTTTTCCTGAACATAGTTACTTTCTAAACTTCTGATAAGTCCTATCCAGAACTACGAGGAAAGCTTCTGCAAAACTTTGAAAAAGTATTCTCCAGAATTTCTTGGAAAAATCATCTTTAGTTGTTAGAAGTTTCTTCCTGAACTGCTGTGAAGTTCTTTTCTGAACTGTCAAAATAATCTCTTCTGAACTTCGGGAAAGTTGGTTCGTGAATTTCTGAGAAATTCCTGTTTGAACTACTAGAAAGATCCCTCTATACTTCTGGAAAGTTTTTTTTTCTGATTTTATCAAAAGAATCTACCATAACTTCTGGGATTTCGTGAACTTCGAGAAGTTCTCATTGGAATGTTCGATTCGGAACTTTAGGGAGCTCTCTAGCACTTCTGGGTAGTACCAACTAAAGTTTTGGTATCTTCGCAACTTCTGAGAAGTCTTCTTGTGAACTTCTGAGAAGTTCTTTACTGATTGTTTTGAAAAATTCTTTCTTGACCTTACAGCTAGTGCCCTCTCTGGTAGGCTCCTTCCTGAAATTCGGGGAAGTTTTTCTAAACTTCTGATTGGTCCCATGTGAGGAAAATTTTATTCCAAAATTCCCTTAAATTTGTTCTTGAAGTTTCTTCCTGGGCTTCTGAGAAGTCCTCTTCTGAACTTTTGGGAAGTTTTCTCCGAAAATTTGGGGAAGTTTGATCCGGAACTATTGGGAAATTCGTGCTCAAATTAGAAGGAAGTACCCCCAATGCTCCTGGAAAGTTTCATTTTTTGTCTCACTAAAGAATTTTGAGAAATCCTTATTCTGAAATGCAGAATGTTCACCTCTGAGCTTTGGAAAAGCTGCCAAGCACTTCTAGGAAGTTCAAACTAAGCTTTCGAGAAGTTTCTTCCGGAACTTCTGGGAAGTTATTTCTGAACTTGAGAGAAGTTCTTTCCTTAACTTCTATGAAGCATCGTCCTGCGGATTTTTGTCCTGATTTTTGAGAAATTATAGGCAGTGCCCTTCCTGGTTAACAGCCGTCTGAAATTTGGGGAAGTTTGTTTTTCTGAACTTCTGGGAAGTTCAATCTTAAATTTCTGGGAAGAGCTTCAAAAACTCTGAATAATTCCAAACTTCAGAGAAGCCCACTCTCCTACACTTCTTCCTGGAGCTCTGATAAGCCCTCTCCTGATTCTTGGGCAAGTTCTGTCTTGAAATTCTGGTAAGTATGATTTTGATTTTCGGTAACGAATATTTGAAGGTTCTTCTTGCATGAACTGCTTGCTCCCAATACCTCTGAGAAGTTTCTACCTGACCATAGGCATTTTTTGAGGAAGTCTCTAAATTTCTCAAATATGATTTGTATTGTTGTGAACCTTGGATTTTCGTTGTGACTTAATAGCAAAAGACCAATATTTCCAACGCTTTGACAGTAATTTTTCGCATGGGTTTGAACACGCTGGGATTGAACACTACCATAAGTAGGGATTCCATATCCCTCGGAAAGGGCCTTTAATTACGATACTTATCTCCGGCCAATTGTGTCTCCAAGTAGCCCACCGCTTTCGTTTTTTCAAGGATATCTACTTTAAATAATACCTACGATATTTTAAAATATTTCAACAAAGCTTCTTACAATGAGCCTGCGCACGCTATAAAGTTTGACTTTGACTGTGAGCCAAGTTTCAAATGTTTTCAAACCTTCTGTGAGAAAGAGTGAGACAACACCAAAACACGGCTCACAGTAAAAGTCAAAAAGACAAAAGAATTATAGCAGCGTGCACAGGCTCATATCTACTATACTGTCCAGAATACCTTCATTTGAAATTAAAAAAATATTTCAAATGTCTGTAAACGTCTGCAACATAAATAAAATGTCTGCAATCGTAAAATGAAAAGTCTGCAAATTTACAGAGATGTCTGTGAATATGGCATCCCTGAAACTGACTCTCAGACTGTCATCTGTCACTGTAGTGTTAGTTTAAATTGTTTTCATTTTTGCTTTAAGGGCCTAAACCAGCACACTGAAAGTATTATTTTTATTTTATGTAAACTGTACTCTTATTTTGAATTTGAAGTTTTTGAGTGGACAAGTAATTGCTAAAAATCTTAAAAATCTTGGTTTTTCTCAAAAGTCTGTAATCTTAACAAACAGATATCTGTAAGAAAAAAATGAAAAAAAATCTGTGTCAATCTAGATAAATCTGTGCATGTGGCAACCCTGAGCCTAGTATGTTCAACTATTGATGTCGATTAGTATTTCGTCGATTTCTGGTTACACACTTATGCCTTGTTCAGACTACAGAGTTATAACATGTTATAACGGTTGTCAAATAATTTCAACAAGAAATTCGTCATCAAGATAGGCTTATAACATGTTATAACTGCTCAGTCTGGCCATAAAACACTGGCCAGACTGATAAGTTATAACATCATATAAGCCTATCTTGATGACGAATTTATTGTTGAAATTTTTTGACAACCGTCATAACATGTCATAACTCTGATGTCTGAACAATGCATTAGAAAATAACACCGAACTCGGTTTAATTTTCTACCGAACCACATCGGTTCCGAACAAGAAACCGAATAAATCGTTTATATATACTGTTTTCGGGTGTATTTTTTGAGTCAAACCCGAATTTCGCTAACTAGGTATATGATATATTTGACAGATAAAAATGTAGGATGAACCGAACAGTTTGGTAAAGCAGGAATATTCAAGAGTTCGGTACACGAAATCCGAGAAAACTCGGTAAACTGAATCGAGCACTCGCTGAATATTCTTAATCATTAAATACTTCTCTTCAAGTCAATTCCGCGACGGCTGTGTTAACGAGATCTCGGTTGTTCTATTTTGACCCGAACAGACTACCGAGCATTCGGCAGATAAAAATTCGGTTAAAATTCAACCGAGTTCGGTATTATGCAAACATTTTGATTAAAAGATACTTTTCTACAACACCTACATTAATGATCTATATAGGGCCTTATTACGGTTCTCATTTCACCCATGATACCCGAAATAAAGACAGTGTATCGCAACAGACCCGAAATAAAGACAGTGATTTCAACGAGAGTAATGGAAATCCGTAATAAGCCCTACAAAGTTTTATAAACAGTTTCTTTTGCAAGTTTTTAACTAATGCCAACTATATTATAAATAATTGTATTCAGCTGTTCGGAAAGCTATCCAAAAACTCCTTGCTCTAATAAGCAAAATCAACAATCTAGCAACTATCGTAAAGAACCTACCTGACACACATCTCCGCCAGCTCGTGCCCGTGTCCGTCGAATTCTAAATTGAGGACTCCGGCTGCCACCCAGCGAGCGGATTCCGCCCCGGCATAGTTCGCTTCCATCGTTTCGAACGACTTCAGCACCACGACGTCCAAGTCTAGATAGGTTCCGCCGTACTTGAATAGCGTCAGATATCGCATGATGTCCGACAGGTGCGAATTCATGTATTTAGAGCGGAAAATCTCTCCGCTGTGCATCCATTCCTCCAGCGGGGTATCCTGGGCGTAGGTCGAGAGGTTCACGAAACGCAAATTGATGTTGGGATATGCGTGCAGAGCGTCTATGAGAGGAAGTGCACTCTTATTGCGGAATCCAACCGGGGCTGCGAACAGTACGAAGGGCATTCCAGTTGGGGTTCATCCGTGCGGCCGATTCAACGGCACACGCTTGGCGAGCATTCAACCTTATAACTCCATCGGCGGAGCATGATGTTTCGTGGAAGAAAATGTTCCTCCCATGCTGAGGTTGTTTGTGTGATTTCTGCACATCTTCCAACACCCGAATTGGGTCGGGAAATTCTCGCGCAAAGCAGTTCTCGTGCAGTGGTTGATAGTCGATGGAGTACAAGACGTACACCATAGCCAGCACCAGGCCAACCGAGAGGAGCACTTTCCGTTTATTTTTGCCATTGGCATAGAATGGAATTATTGAGACCATCTTCGGCGAGGACTGTTGATTCGAAATTCACTAAGCACTAATAAATACAACGGTTTGCACCGTATTTTGAGATTCGCTAGGTTAACGATGTGATGATAAGATAGTGACTACACAACTACCGAACTGGTTTCGAGGGTGATGCAAGATTAGGTGGCAGCCGGAACCGCACGCTCAGGTACTAATACTGATGAATTTCGACGACGATGGTAGTTCGGTTATTGCGCTTATCGCCGATTAACACATTCATTATCGCAGATGCTTTTGATTACTCACGGAAAACACACTGGATAAAATTGATAACAATGATGGTGCTGCAGAAAATAAAACACGACAGCACCGACGATACGCACGGGAGCGATAGTGATGATTGTTGTTGTTGCTTGTTATGTTTATTGTTTACATCCATCAGAGGACTTACTGCACGCTCGTTGCAATTTACTCTGAATAGAGTAAACTTTGCTCAGTATCGTATTTCCATGTTAAATGTACAAAACTGAGTAGTTCAAAAAATAGGCAACTGTGTGCAACATTCCAACAAAGATCTGTGTCGAATAACCGCTTGTTCAAACAAATTTGGAGAAACTATTCAGCTTCCTAGAAGCAAAAGCTGAACAACTTCTCCAAATTTGTTTGAACAAATAGTTATTCAGCATTGATGTTTGTTGGGATTCGCTCTAGTTGAGTCTTTCATGACCAACCATTTCTTTAAATTTCTTCAAATTCCAATCTATCGGTATTTTAAGGCGTTTATAACAAAAATCGATAGCGATCTTCGCAATTCCATGAAGGAGTCGAAATATACCCAAAGATTGATCGTGAATCACATATGAAGATCCTTTTCAAAACGTTGATATCAATCGTTACCGGTGTTAGGATATCGATTTGTAATGTCAGGATGTTGCCAACCTTTGCACGGGTTTGGTTTGGTTTTAATTAAAAGTTTCAATATAAACTAGCTTTGCTAATCTATCGGGAATCAGCTCGCTCGGATAACAAATAAACTTATCACAAAGCCTTTTCGATATAATATAATTCCACCGGCAAACCGACATGAATGACAATAGCAAATGTCTTAATATTTCTGTTCAAATCATATTGCTTACATCTATCTTCGTGTTCGCTGAAAACGTTTATTGAAGCCACGAACACGCTTGAGAACTTGATAAGAAAGGTTCATGTCTGAACAATTCGGGACACATTTATTTGATCTAGATAAAATGATTCTATAGGTTTTGACACATGGGATTGCTGCACATTTGAATCCGTTGTTATGAATTCTTGATCAACAGTGAAGATTGAGTTTCATGTCGGTTTATCGGTGATAATTCCACGGAAGTTGGAAAGATATCTCTAAAGATTTTTATCGTTTTATTACGCAGATAAAGAAAAGATCTTAAATGTTAGTGTCGATTAGTAAAGAAACTTCAATATATGTATCAAATTCAAATAAATTGAGTGTGTTAGTGTGGCTTCTGTTAATGTGGTAGTGCGTTATGGATGAAAACAAAGCAAACAGCTGTCAAACATATTTTTTCTACCGTGAACCTCTATGATAACTTTAAGGTAATCTGTGGAAAAACAACATTTTTTATACGATGATGGACACGATAGTGTGCGCCCGCATAATCACAAACTATTCCTGGACCATTTCTCTTATTGTTGACAACCGTTTCCGTTATTGTTACTACATTTACCCTTATAGTTGACAACTATAAACTAACAATCTCCTATAAAGTTTAAACAATATGTCAGATGGTATAAGGCCAAATAAAAATATGTGGAATAGGCGGTTTAGTTAGGCTACCATAAAAAAATGACAGTTTTCATGAACAAAATTTTTGCTGTACTCTATATTTTTAAAAAAGTTGGTATATAATCCAGACCGAGTGCAGACATTAAAAAACCTTTCAATGACCATATGGCATACATTAACAATATGTGTTAATGTAGAAGTTGTATGGTGATAAAGAAATAAAACTATTTGATAACAATAACATAAAATGTGATAATATATCTTACATTCAAAATATAGGATTGACTATAGTCACTAGATTCATAGTCTTGCGGATACAATGACGGGAGCCAATTTGAACTGTCACTTGGCGGAGCCAATCGAGCATATCTCGAGTAATTCATGTTAAGCGCCTAAAAGCCATTTGTAAACAATGACTTTCAATATCGATTTCTCTTGAATCTCGAATCACTCTCGTGAAATGAAAGCAGCATTTGGTGGAAAAAGTTAGTTCTACCATATGGAGTAGCAGGATATAGTGGATTCTCGTAATTCGTGAGAAATCAACGTTTAAAGTTATTGTTTACAAATGGCGTTTAGGCCCTTAACATAAATTACTCGAGATATGCTCCGATTGGCTCTCGCCAACTGACAGCTCAAATTGGCTCCCGTCGTTGATCCGCCAGACTATGAATCTAGTGACTATAGGATTGACTACTTAGCAAATTGTTTTTCGTTATGCGGGCATGCATTAAACGTTCACCTTGACGACTTCAAAATCGATCAACTGTAAATTGTTCCGTTGTCAGATGTCGTCTTCTTGTTGTGATTTTACTGCATTGTTTTTCTTTTCAACTCGTTAAGCGTTTGATGCAACTGAATCTATGACATCTATGGATGTCATATGTATTTGGCTTATGTCTTATGTACTATTCTTATTTTGAAACGAATAATTCGAAGTCCGTTTGAAGTAAACAGTCAAGTACAATCCTATGCTGATTTCTTGCACCCTTAGGTGTAGCAGGATGTCCCAACAAACAATTCAAACTCAAATTACGGTCATACGTAAGGTAATCGACTATGTGTGCCACCTGTGGCGATACTACCAACTAAGAAACATTTGTATTTACCCTTTAAAGCGTGATTGATGAAGAAAGTACAAGTGTTATGTCTGTTTGTCTGTTGTTAAATCATCAGGAAAAAGCTAAAAAGACATCCCTACAAACAATTTTAAGCGATTTATAAACTCCCATGTTGATAAAATGTTGAATTATATCTTCCGGAGCTGAATTTAACTGTAGTTGCATGCGGCGATCCCGGCGCACAGTGGGACGAAATGAAAAAAAGTGGGACATGGGTATTTTCGGCGAAACTATTAGGTGTGGCCCATTGATGTCTTCTACAATGTTTCTACATTTTTGGAGTACTTTGTTTTTGTGATAACAAATTTGATTTAAGGGGTGTATACACCTAGATAAAAAAATTAACTTTTTTATATCTGGTTCAAATCGATAATCATGTATTGAAAAATTGTAGATTAAGTCATATCATGAAACTTTGTAGAAGAAAAAAACTTTTTATCTCTTAACTGGACGAAGTTGTAGGGTGAAAAAGGAATGAAAAATGTAATACCCCCTTAAAACTCGTTTTTTTATCATAACTTTTTATTTGAATTTTCCCATTTTTTTAATGTTCTACAGAATTTAAGATACGTTGAAAATACACCTTTTTGTAGAAAACAACTTATCATTATCTATTCATTTAAAGGATTAACGTACGTTTTAATGAGTTTTTTTTAGCTTTCTTCGAGGATGCGTAGATTACAGGTTAGCAGGTATTAGCAGCTAAATTTAACGTTAATTTATTCAACAACTGATACTCTTCAAAAGGATGTACAAATTATAAGGGGGTCCAGGAGGACACCTAACAATTTTTCAAAAAAGTAACTAAGCTTCTTATTAGATAATGTTGCATATATAGTGATTATTTCATCTTTTTGAATAAATATTTAGACGCATTATGCTAAAAGAATTATTGAAATGAAGCTTATACGATACAAAAAAGTCCATCGTATACTGTAAATCTTCATTTGTAGAAATACGACATAGTTCCTTTGCACCTATGTATTTCAGTTGAACTGCCTTTTTCTTCAAATCAAATTTGTTATCACAAAAACAAAATACTCAAAAATGTAGAAACATTGTAGAAGACATCAATGGGCCACACCTAATAGTTTCGCCAGAAATACCCATGTCCCCCTTTTTTCATTTCGTCCCACTGTGCGGCGTAGTGGTTAACATCCAAACCTCTGACGCCGTAGTCACGAGTTCGAATCTCACCCCCGGACAAGTTGCGAAAAATACCCAAAAGTATCTAAGTGACTACGACGGGAGATGAACCAGCCCAGGGCTGACATAATCGATAATAAAGGAATAAAAACAATATAAAACTGTAGTTGTTTTGTTTCTAGCAATAAAGGTTCTTGAAACAGAACAAAATGCTTCTAAATGATTACTTGCATTTGGTTAAAAAGCATGGTTTATAAGCCGTACTAAATTTTTTATTAATCGACTGTTCAAACATCAATGAATGCTAAGAAAATATGGAATAAAAGAATGTAACTTCAAAATCGTCATACAACAGCTAGATATTATGATTTAAACACGTTTGAACAATTGTATACTAGACTTATTGTTCAGTTATACAACGATATCCGGGATGTTCATTGCGCTCTCAAAGTATTCAAACTAGAGCCTTAAAAAGGATTTAATCAACATCAAATTGATGATTTAAAAAAAAAGTAATTGATTCTTAACCGTTGTATTAGCTTCAGTCACATGATTTAAATAATAATAAATAAAGGTAGACAATAGATAATGCTACAAGATATAAATTTAGACATTTATTTGGCAATTGTTCAATGCTTGTAAAGCTGGTTTTTCAAGGTGTTATGGAACTTTTATAAAGCAGTTCTAAAACTCTGCTAACTCAGAGTCACGGTTCTGTATATGTGACTCTTAACTAACGATTGCTAAACAATGTCATGCAAATTAGAGACTTAAGATTTAAATACGGCTATTAATTGTATCAAATGTATAACCAAGGATGGAGAAGATGGAGAAGCTTTAAATCAAAGGATCACGAGTTCAAGTCTCGAATCGAGCAATGTCAAATTTGAGTATGAATACATTACTCAAATTTGACAGTTTTTTTTTAAACAAATGGAGAAATCTGAATACATCAAGTAATAAATCAACTTTCCAAACGACTGCTTAGAATAACTAAAAGTAAAAAGAAAAACGTCCTTTCAAAGTTTTCCCAATTCATTTTGGTGTCATCAATAACGATAGAAAAAGTTCTTGAATAAACTTTTTTGTGAATCATTGTTAAAACATTTTTACACACTTAGAAAATAATACCGAACTGGGTTCAATTTTCTTCCGAACCACATCGGTTACCAACAAGAAACCGAATTAATCGTTTATTTGTACTGTTTTCTGATGTATTTTTAAAATAAACCCTGAGTTTCGGTTACTATATGATACATTTGACAGATAAACATGAAAGATGAACCGAAAAAATCGGTAAAGCAGTGATATTCAAAAGTTCGGTACACGAAAACCGAGAAAACTCGGTAAACTAAACCAAGCATTCGCTGAATATTCTTAAACGTCAAACACTTCCCGGATAAAAATAACCATACAATTACAATAAAAGTATATAAAGTAACATTTAAATTTATTGCTGACCATGAATCTTATTATTATTATTATTATTATTTATTTAATTAATGACACTTTACCAGGGTGTTTGGCATTCGTGTCGGGATGAATCTTATGATTCATGTATCAGGTAAATGAAAAATGAATATTGTCATTACAATAGAACTACTATTCACCCTATATTCTAGAATTTTCCACACATTTTTTTTTTTTTGTCTTGATTATCGAGATTTTAGCCTCGGGTTATCTCCCGTCGTAGTCAGTCAAACACCACTTTTGGGCATTTTCATAACTTCTCCGGGGTGATCGAACTGTGACTTAGCGGAGAGGTATGGATGTTAACCAATACGCCGGGGTCGTCCCCAATTTTCCACATGTGAAACAATAAATCAATAGTAATTGACTCAAATTTGTTCTGAGAAAAACGATTTTTTCTATAGTTAAGATACATAACAACCCCCTGATTCTATTGTCGATGTCGCAATTTAAATTAGATCCTATTGTGGATTGATTCTATCGTATGGTTACAATACATTTAATTGTAATTCTATGAGAATTTTTTTTACGGGTTCTCTTCGAGTCAATTCCGCGATGGCTATGATTACCGAAAACGTCGGTTATTTTAGCCGAGATTGTTGCTGACTCTATAAGACCTGAAATATCTTTATGAAATTCATACAGAATTCTAAAACCATTTATTTCGCAATTTTACGAAATTGGAAAGTTTATTTCTCTGAGTGCATTATCGCAACATGTGCATATACCCATTTATGGGTAAAGTTGTGTTTACCCATATATGTGTAAATTCGTATGGAAAAAAATACCAAATATGGGTGAGTAGTAATATACCCTTAAATGGAAATGTACACTTTTCGCGTTTATGGGCATTCTTCATCCATATTTGCGACGCGGCTGGGTAGCTCAGTGGTTACCCGTTCTGCTTACTGAGCAGATGGTCGGGAGTTCAATCCCAGGCCCGTCCCCTTCCTTGCCATTTCAAGTGACAAATTTTCTATCGCTACTCTTTCTATCACCACTAGATTTTAAATAAAAAGCAGTCTACTGCGCTCTCTTTCATTGATCGCTTCATTTACCACAGTACATCCATGATCTAAAAATAAAACTTGCTCACTAACACAACTATCATCCTTCCCTTGGCAATTGTAGAGATGCAGTGGTGCTCACGGTCTCTAATAACAACGATTGTCAAACTAATCATCCTTCTTCCCTCCGTGACCGTGAGGACGTGGCCGGCGCCGGTACTGATCTATAAATAGAATTAGTGAACTTTGTATATTTAAGATGTAAAAGCTACTCCCAAGCTCCATCTATGTGGTTCTCTGTGCAATTACACTAGTTCTGATCAGTAAAGGAGTAGCAACTACGATATTGCACGGTTTAAAAAAATAATTGTTCATCCATATTTGGATAAGCTGAACTAAGCGTGTTGGCCATGATTAATTGTCGGTACAATAATGGAATTATTCCCAGGGGTTTCGGGAAGTTATCGGAAAATAAATAAGTAGGTAGATCAGATTTACTCAAATCTATGTAATCTTACCTTGACGTGTACTATACCCATTGAATTCACGCAAAGATAAGATTACCGAAAATACGGTTTTAATTTACCGAAAATTAGGTTTTGGTTGCAAAACCTTAAGTATCGGTATAATTTACCGAAGCAAAACGTTCGATTTTACTTATATTTTCAGTAAAGTGGATTTACAGATTTTATCGTTGTATTCTACCTAAATTTGGTTAAAAATGCTCTCATTGAGCTGCAAGCACTTTCGGTAAAAATTACCGTACAAAAATAAGTAATAATAATGTTTTTCCCGGTTTTCCAACAATACCGAAATTTCGGTAATCTATGTTCTACCGATAATTTCAGTATGTGCCACTTTTGTGCGGTTTTCGGTACTTTTTACCGAATTTTCCGTTTGCTTGTCTTAGCGTGAAGGAAAGGCGAATCCAATGAAAAATGGTTTGTATCTTTGATTGTCAGAACGCAGCCAAAAGTTGCATGCACGTTGCGCTACTTATTATGCTCGTTCAAAGTAACTCAAGAATGACTAAAGTCGAGTTGGGTTCGTTAAAAGTGAAACTATCTTTTGAATGGATGTCGCGATAAGTGCACATACCCATTTATGGGTACATTACTACGTACTTAATTTACTCAGATATGTGTAAAGTCAACTTTACCCATAAATGAGGATGTGCACTTGCTTACGTTTAAGGGTAAACTGAGCTTAGCGTGCAGACCACTCAGAGTGAGACAGGTAGTCTCTCTCACATGGTATGAACAGAGTCGAGTTATTAGTACGAGACACTGAAGAAGTCTGCAAATTGTAGACGAAATACGCGTATCTGTCGAAGATAAGCAAAGGTAGTTGGAATTAAATGGAGAATACTAATTTTTCTTCTAATTTATGGTTTTGAGCAGTAAAATAGAATTTCTTCTGAATGATCTCTAAAATTTCTTCAATTTATAGATATCCTTCAAAGAACTACAAGTTTTCAGCCGTGCGTATGAAAATATTACTGAACATTTGTCTTTATTTTGCAGATGTACTAACGAACTGTCATTGAACATTCGCTATTTATTAAATGCTTTACCGATTTTCAGTAAAACCATAATAAAAACTGACGCAAAATGTGAAAATCACTAGAATTTTGTAATCTTTACTGAACACACCTGTCAAACCTCTGCTGCTGAAGCGCTTCCAGCTGATCAAAATAATATTTTCTTTGATTCTTTCGATGAGCCTGTCCGCGTCGATGAGCCATTTATGTATAAAGATTGGACTTGAAAAAAAAACGCGACACTCTGTTTTGGGTGTAACTTTTTATCGGGTGGGTAAAAATTAATGAAATTTTGGGTAATGCTAGTTTGGAGTATTGGTGCAAAATATCGTGATCTGCTGTCAAGTAGTTTTCAAGATGCATTCGAAACAAGAAGAGCTATGCCATCTTGGGCGCGGTGATCGATAATCCTGGTCAGTCCAATAGATGGCTCGGCAAAAGGCTTGGAATCCACCATTTCACAGTGTCCCGCGTTGTGAAGATGTTCCAGGAGACAAAGACCATCGAGCGGCGCGCTGCAAGTGGCCGAAAACCGAAAGCGGAATACCCAGAGAAGGCGCGAAAGATAAGGCAGTACTTTAAGAATAACCCGAACCTTTCCACCCGAGACGTGGCCAAAAATGTTAATTCGTCAAAGTGGTTCGTCCAGCAGACCATGAAGCGGGCTGGGCTACGTGTTTTTAAGGCCAGGAAGGCGCTAAACCGGACTGACGAGACATATATCAAGGCGGACACCAAACAAATCCCCGGCCTCGAGTTATTTGTCGGTATGTCCCGCATGGACGTTCCGGAAATGTTCCGGAAAAGAAAGATGGACAAATTTGCGAAGAAGTACCTGTTGTGGCAGGCAATTTGCGAGAAACGGGCAGATTTATCGAGAGGAATGCTTGCAGAAACGCTTGCTGCCCTTCCTCCGCTCTCACCGTGGTCCCACGCTGTTCTGGCCGGATCACGCTTCGTGCCATTACGCCAAGCCTGTTATGGATTGGTACGAAGCGAAGGGCGTTAATGTGGTCCCGAAGGAGGTGAACCCGCCAAATACACCAGAACTTTGTCCGATCGAAAAATTTTGGGTGATAATGAAGAAGAAGTTCAAGAAAAGCGGAAACACATTCAAAACCGATGAAGTTTTGAAGAAAAACTGGGAGAAATTGTGTACTGAAGATGGACAAAGCCTCGCCCAAGATCTCATGAGCAGTGTTAAGAGAAATGTACGAGCATTCAGCGTGGGGGAGGAAATTCATTAAATAAATTATGCCAAAACATAGCTAAAATTTAGTTATTTAATCCCTGAAAATTTGAGAAGTATCCGATTTAAAATGAATTTTTGGTGATAATTTTTTATGTCTCATTTTTTCCGAGTCCAGTCTTTAGTCAGAATGAAAACGAGCGCTTCCTTCTTGCCGGTGCATGCGTATGAGTGAGATATAAGTGCACAGTGAACCGAATTTTCCCTTGCTCTAGCAGAACCCTTTGAAGAAAACAATATTTTTTTGTGTATATTTGTATATACAAGTTTGTGTAGTTCCATCATTTGTAGTTATTATTTGTTAATCATATTGCAAAAATTGACGTGCAGAATACATAGAAATTATCATTGCTTTTTTATTAGTGTAGAATTGTAGTTGCGTGGCTTGCAGAAGCATTGTTTAATCAAAGCAACACGTGACTTGTTCTTTTATTATTTACTTTTGACCTTTGGTGTTAGGCTGAGAATGGACTTCGATTTCGCAACGAGTTTGTTTTTTTTTGCCGATAGATTGGCTGTAGAACGAAGGAAAATTTTCTCATTTGCACATGGCAACTTCTTATTTAAAATCGGGTTCTTGTGATTCAACGCTTGACCTATAAGCATCACAATAAACAGTTCCTAGTGGTGGCAAAAAGTGCAATTGATCTTGCAATAAAATTTCAATTCGAAATAACTGCAGCTGGCATAGTCTTGATTGATTGTTGCATGCTCGAATGTTGAACAACTTTGTCAAAGTTCAGAAATAGAACGTATAATGCGCTCGGTAAGTTTGATGCACGTAAGGTGATTTACGATTTCTTTTTCCTTTCATCGTGCACAAGACCGATGGAGACGGTGGGTAGATTCTATCCGCACATCGGAGGCAGATTGGCATTGAGAGTTGAGTCCTACAATAAACTTCATCATTGAATCAGAGGGTTTGAGCTGTTTAGTGGAATATTGTAACTAGAATAGAAGAAGAACATATCTTCCATTTAATTCCAACTACCTTGCTTATCTTCGACAGATACGCGTATTTCGTCTACAATGTGCAGACTTCTTCAGTGTCTCGTACTAATAACTCGACTTAAATTATATGGAATTAAATGAAGATACTAATTCTTCTTCTAATTTCTAGTTCATTTCACGATCCCCACATTACAGACCATTCCACACGGTATGTTGTTTCGTTCAACTTGCCCCGTGTACCTGAATGTGCAGTTTCAGCAGGGCATCCGTTGCCTCTTTTTATTTACGGTGGACATTTTCCAGAGCAACCTAAAAGAGAGCTTCCGGCAATCCGTGGTGGAAAATATGTTTAACCACAACCACCAGCACTAGAATCTCCAGTGCGGCTATAAATGTGACTTTTATGGACCTTAATGAGATAGCTTATTTGCCATTATTAATAAATCATTACCTACCCCTAGGAGTAATGTGCTCTAATTTATGTCGCACTTGGAAAATTATGAAGACCTTCTTCTTTATAATACAGAGAAATGGAACACATCAGAATCCATTCGCTGGGTTCGTTGGTATCATTTGAGAGAATAGTTTAAAGGTTCTTGGATTATGCTCTTCTTTATCTTTTATGGTGAATGAACTACATATTGCAACTGAAATGATGGTCTCAGCTATACTAAGGCTGTATTCCGATTCGCGAATTAATTTTAATTTTCCCTTGAAGTTGACAGATGGAAAATAATCGATTAATCGCAAAATTTGAGTTCCCGTCTGTCAGAAATAAGTCAATAAATTCGCGAATTGGGACACAGCGTTAAAGTTGTTGAAGGTTGATTTTTTCTCTGAAATGCCAATCGAAGGACTAACGAATCTACTCGTTGTTTCCTGCAACAGAAACTGATTTCTACTATTTATGAAGCTACCTCCGTAATTAATACCACACGCGCAACTTCCAAAAGTACGAGGCATTTGACTACCCGAAAAGGACATCCATGCATTGTATGAAAACAATACAAAGAAATACGGATGTTACAAATTAAAAAGAAACACCATTCTGGTATTAGCTTGAATTACTAACCGATCTACTTTATCGACTCGAAATATATTTGAACAAAAAAGCGCAACCAAGTCCAGCATTTTTTTCTTAAAATGTTTCTGACAGGGGCGATTCGATCCTATATTTTTAGAAAAGAGCTGTTATTGAATCCGTGGTTAATCTCTCTAGGCCACAGTAACTCGTGAAAAGAAACCTGGTGTTCAGAATGAAGTCATAAATTTTGACCGCGCTTTAATGCTTAATTTGGGATGAATATGTGATTCCCGCTCATCCAAGCAGCAACACCAACATGCATGAGTACGATAGAAGAGAAGCAGCGAGTGGCTGGTCTTCATGAAATCCATTTCGGTGCATTATACAAATACGTGTAATGATAGCATTTCACCAGATAAAAAGCATTATGAATGTTTCATACTATATACGAGACATTTGTTCTATGAACAAAATTCGTGTTTACGATAGGAGTGAAAACTTATTTACGAAAATAAATATTCAGTGTAAATGTCGAGAAGTTTACCAAACAACCTTAAATAATTGATCCAATTTATTTAAACTGAGCTAAATACATATATAAAACTGCCCTACAAGTTTGCTTTATATTCGATAAATTCTCATGAGAATGTACAGTTAATACTATCGAGTAGTACATACTTTTTAAAGAGCTGAATCAACTACATTATTGTTTCATTGATTGCCGTGAAATTGATTAAACAATAGAAATGATTCATTCAAAAATATATTATATTTTTATATTCTCACGTTTTAAAAACATCAAAAATTAAAACATTCTAAATCAATCAACAAAATGTTTTTTTTTTCAATCAGTTCGTTTATTTGTTAGGCTCAGGCGTGTGTAACACTTTACGGAGCCGATATTCAATATTGTTGTACAACAAATTTTTACTTTTTGTTATTAGTAAAAGAGGGATGCCAATTACTCGTGGCTAGCTCGAGGTTAATGGGTCACATTTTCGTTTGGAAAGGGCTAGGTAGGTAACTTATTTAAGCCATTATTTGCTGCTTTTGGTTGCGACATCTACCAAATCCTCGATCCCTGTAGTCCTTTCCAGGAACAAAGCCGCAGATGGGTGACCACAGATTGCTAGGCAGGTACAAGTAGCACGGAAACAAATGGATAGGTTAACTGGAACACAATGGTAGGGAATTTACTAGGAGTGGAAGGAAGGGAGGGTGATGATGTTACACTCTTAGATCAGACAAACAAAGGAATTCGTAAATCGCTTGCATGTAGGGGAAGATCACGCATTCCCAAAACATCTCTTATCTCGCGGAAGGGTTGTCTACCTCGGGCCACTAGGGTATCCAATAGTCGTGCTCTGGAGGCATCATTATCCGGGCAATGCCAAACTGCGTGAGCGATGTCATCATAACCGGTTCAATCAACAAAATGTTGAATCCTGCTGAGTGTGAGCTTTATAGTGGAATACTTGTTACTAGAAAATAAGAGGAAAGATTAATAAATTGAAAGTACGGAAAATATTCTCAATGACTGGAATTTAACAACTAACTCTATCGTTCATCTATTTAACTTCGAGCTCGAGATTCAATGATCTCTTTTTTAAACTAGTTCATTTATTTGGGAGGGTCAGTTGCGTTAGCTTTACAAAGCCAATAATTAAATGTTTTTTTAATAATGTGATGACCTTATACTAGCATTAGTGTTCAACACACGCAAAATTGAACCTTCGTGCGAGAAAATCTCGTCATTCTTGTACTGTTTTGTACAGGTGACGAAACATTTCTGCTGCCACGAGCCGATGGTTTACACAATGTTGCGAATGTCGCTCAGAAATTCGTTGATTGCTGGCTTATTGTTGCATTAATATGATGTTTACTATTTGAAAACAAATTATAAGAATGGCTACTAACTACCACAACCAATGATTGCCAAATAACAACGTTATTTTATCATGCAAACACAAAACAAAAATGTTCATTTTTGTTTCCGAAAGTTAAGAAGGAAATATATACATTAATTGTTATGTTATGTATTCTCCGTGCGAGGAGTAACGATTATGATGTAGAAGGAGATGTTCGCTCATCACCATGAGGCACCAAGAGTGAACAACAATGTTTTTGGCTAGAATGAAAGATGTGAAGAGAAAGTGTTGAAAGGTCCGTCAGAGTGCGGCAGGTAGGAAAATTAACAGATGTTTTTGAAAATTGAGCGAAAGGGCATGTATCCAATGGTACTCGAATCATGGACGTCAATCTTTGCCTAACATCCCACTGTGGGTAGGCTTGTAGCGACGGAACAAGTCCGCCACTTCAACAGGCAAAATTGACGCATGGAAAGACGCTCATGTACCACTGTGGCTTGTATAGTTTATTCTTAGTGATCTGTGTGCACTCTGTTTACTGATGCGCACATGGGAGAGGAACTCCCTCCTTTTTTGGGTTTGTTTTGATTCGCAACCGACTGACGATCACTAAAGTTTTCTCGTCGTCTCCAACGTAGAGACCTTCGGAGAGAAACATCGTGAAGCTGATGCAATACTGGTCCCCACCAGTATAATTAATGGTTACCACCATTTATGGGTTTTACATACATTAATTGTTATGTTATGTATTCTCCGTGCGAGGAGTAACGATTATGATGTAGAATGGTGATGAGCGAACATCTCCTCCACTAATAATACGCGAAGAGAATTATTCTTTCCGTTCAAATTCAAATGCACGCTGTATGAAAAATCGTCATCCCAAAGTGGAATGCGCATTACATTTGAAAAGTCCTATAACGCAAATCATTTGAAATGAGTGAAGACGAACATTCCATTTTACGTCATTCGGTAAAAACCTATCAATCGCTTTCAGAACTGGTACCATCACGAATAAAGAATCGGAATCCGCTCGTTTCTTATGGAATGGGACGAATGACCATACGGTTAAAGTATCGAAAAAGAAGTTTCTTATGGAACTAGTTTTATTTCCTTGAATTGTTTCAAATTATTTATAAATCGCTAATGATCTACACAGTTTTGAAACAAACATCATTTTCAATTTGTCATACGAAATAAGGATGATCGTCATACGGATCTAACCATAAGACAATCGTTCGATTTCCAAATGCTTTTCTTTAGAGGGCGCAATCGAATTACTTTTCAGACGATCTTGGGATGATGTTTGGGTTCAGTGTTGCGTATTTTCACTCTATGAAAATTCACCATGATTTGGTCTCATGATATCATGATTCATGCTCGCGTAACGCACCCGAAGCGTTACGAATTATTCTACTGAGAGCAAATCATCAATCAGAATTGCTAAGATCAAAGCAAGCAGTGGATTGAAAGCGCATTTATCGATCACTATACGCTGTTTTCAGCAACATTGTTTGTTGGGTTTCTTCTTTCTTTCGAGAAAAAGAAATTCCTTTCCAAATCCAAGGTTGGAGCCTTCGCAGTTAGATCTACAGAAGTTCTCGAAATCGCCTTCCAGCTCAAGCAGAAGTCCTCGGCAGTGGCAATACCGTTTATCATGATGGAGTAATCGGCCAGCTATACACGGTCCAACATCATTTCAAAATCCACTTCTGGAGCCTCATTGTCTACAAGTGGATTATACAGCTTCTGCTCATCGCTAATTTCCTATGCTACTGCCGGTAGCAGAGGTCCACTCAAAGTCAAATATTCAATTGGATCCATACTGGATGCCAATGTTGCATCTCAGTTTCGCATTAGTTCTAATTGCAAAATTGGAAAATGTAAGGAAAAACAAATGATCCACTTCACCTGTCGGAGCGGAGATTCGATTCTTACGGGTACTTTAGCGGATCACGGGATGGTAACAGAACGCACGCAAATGTCCCTCTCACTGCCGAGCAGGAACTTCTTTGGATACAAATCATCTGCATCGGATGATACGAAAGAGCGAGTACTGAGCATGATAAAAAATTAATTAATTGTTTTGATAATCGCATGAAAAATTAAACACTTTTTAAAATGCTGTCTCTGTGTCAGGGGGTATAGGAGTATATGGAGTTCACACACCAGATTCAGATTTTTAAAACTAATACTTACATTTCTTTTCTGGGAAAGTAGGGCATTCGACACTCAAGCGAAAGGGATAGGATAGGATAAGAAAAATTTAATTTAATGTGTAGTTTCATTCTATGACCAATAAACTGTTACAAACTATTATAAATAAGATTTAGAAACATAGCGTGTACAATTCTTCATCATCGATCAATCAATGCGAAGACAAATATTGTAAACCGATCTAAGAGGTTTACAAACATCCGTTATATCATTTGGAATAATTCTAAATAAACGTTGTTCAATTTAGATGTTTTTATTTGAAATTGGTTCATTTTAGAAAAAGATTTTTACAACGTTTTGTTGCAGGAAAAAAATAATACGTCGCTTTGATAAGTTCGACGAATCTGTGAAATATAACAACTTGACGTAACATTTCGACGTAACAACATTGGCATTCGCAGAATGGCGTATCATTTTGACGAAAGTAACATGCTATCTATCATACTTGACTTATCAGAAATTACGTATAACTCACTTGATTGCGACAGTTGAAAATCATATTTTGATTACAACCACCTTCAACGTATTTATAACAGAGTGATGTGAATCTTTACTGAATGAGCAGTTCAGTGGAATCATTGATATAAACAAGTCCGGGTTTCAAATAGCCAAATTAAAAATAAACTCAAATATATTGAATGCTTGCTTTCTAATTTTCTTGTCCTATTGGTAATAAATGTTACTTATGACCATTTACAAAGTATTTGAGAAAAGACAGCAAGAATTATCATCACATGCGACAAAGGGAAAACACTTCCTTCCCCCATTCACAAGGAAGTTCTTCCAAAAATGATCGGAAATGCAGAGACTTTCACACACCAGTGACCAAACCCCGTTCAGAAGCACTAAAACTTTCAATTTCGGTTGAAAAGACGATCATTTTTCAGTTTTAAAAATATTTTAACTGCAGACGGAGAGAAAAGCATCTTCTTCGAATAAAAGCACCGCTTCATCTGATCTTAAGATCATTGTTGTTCTCTTGAATCCAGAGACCGAAATTTTCGCCTACTTGAGAAGAGAAACGCCCTTTTTCACCCGCTTGGAGAAACAGATGAGAATGTGAGAAGCGAGAGACTATTATACGCTCACAGCAATATTCGCGAGAGCATGAGTAGTTGAAAAATCGTTTCATTTTCAGTGAATCCTAGATGCCGATAGTTATTTTTCACTTACTTTTTGACACTTCGAAATGCACCAGTCTTCATGTTTATTTTATTCTGACATTATAATTCGATAATGATGATCCATGGCGGTACCAGTGTCTGCCAGCTCGGCCTTATTTTCGATTTTTGCTCGTATACGATCTAGGTAGCATGTTTTCAGTGAAAAATGTGACATGAGAAAATTTTTTCGTTGAATTTTGGAGAGAGATATTTTCGCATATGCTAGAAAGAGGATAATGAATTATTGGCGAAAAAGGAGAGATGAAAATGTGACCAGTTCACAGTCATCGACAACTCTGCTTGAGAGAGAGCATGGTTTTCACCCAGCTGAGTGAGAATTTCAATCTCTGCTTGAATCATTGAGAAAAACAGAAAAATGAGAAACAAATTTGTTGTTCGATTGCCACGTGATTATAAACGGAAATACAAAACGTAATATCTTCAGGTAGAGACAACCAACCTGCCTGTTTGTTTCAAAACAAAATCGTTGGTTTAAAACAAGAAAACGGATTTTTAAAACAACTTTTTTTTTTTAGTTTGGATGTCAACAAACAAGTTTGTTGTTTCAAATGGAACTGTTTATTCTCCGTGATGGAAATTATTCTACGCGCTTCAACTTCTAAAATCGCAAAACAAAGAAGGATCATTGCTACCGCGTTAGTACAGTCAACTTTTATTTTCTCGAGATGTCACTGGCGTCTCTCTTAGATCTGCTTCTGTATCTTTCCAGAATTCAAACCATGTTATCTAACACCCTCCCACTTCGTAGCTTGAAACGAGGTTCAATTATCGGCATCCGAGGTTCGCAAGGCATATACTCATATAAACCGTCATAATCCCATCAATAAAATGCCATAAACCGTAGACCAATAAAGTTTGAAACTTTTAATTGTCCTCATATCATTCTTCAATCACCTCGGGAGTTAATTTTTTATTCGAACGGAACACAATCCACTCTACCGGAAGGTAAGCAAACGTAAGATTGTTGGAAAAGGGGCGTCGAAAAGGAATAAATACTTGAGCTTTACTCTTTTCGCTTATAGAAAGAAAAAACGCAGTGAAGCGGGAACCCGAAACGGGAAGTTTTTTGGCAGAGTAAACAATTTTAATTAGATTTCAACGGCGAATCGAAGTTAGGGAAACCTGTCTTGGGCAGTGGACACTTCAGGCGAAAGAGCAACGCTTCCGGCTGGAGCTAATAAAGTTTCTTTGTCACTGAAGGGCGGTGGAGGATTCGGACGGGACGGACTGTTTCCAACATTTTGGAGCAAAGAGTTGCGGGCGGCATATAATTGCGCCATCTATCCTTTTGTGTTTTGCAAGTTTCAATCAGCTTCCGTTTCGGGATTGTTCTAATGCTGCAGATTGACGAGGGTTGAACGGCGAGATGTTAAGGTAAAGCTAGTGGGTCATTCCCGTTTAAATTTATCAACAAGTAATTCATTCAAACATGAATGATTTTTCCTCGTGATTGCTACATTCGTTGATAAATAGTTCCTTACAACAGGGTAACATGGATCGTTTTGAGGTGCGTGAGGTCTGATTAACAGAATGTCAACATAATTTGGCAACTGTCATCTGAATATCAGTTCTAAAGGTTCAAATGAAAATGAGGTAAATTCAAGAAGAAGTGCCATCTATATGTGAGGCCCCGTACTTTATAAGCCCGAACTGATATCGACTGTATTTTTCTACATCCCTCTCAGTTGTTTACCAAACGTCAATGTCCAAATGGATTAAAACGGCACTCGCACAACAAACCCATTTGATGCCTGAATCCCAGAGGGTTTCTACCAATTTCTAGTATTCTGAGTTGTGTTAACAGTTGAATCACGCCAGTCTTTAGCCCAGGAAGCTAGTTTTCCATTGGAACGAATGCTGTTATGCAACTTGAAATGTTTTTGGGTTAAGCAGTGTGACTAGACATATCAAACAAGAGCGTCAGAGTAAGGTCAGGTGGCGGGAATGTCCACTAATGACGCTAACGCACCTAGTGGGGAGGGGGCCTGAAAAACGTGACGATCCATACAAAAATGAATGGTCCATACAAAAAACGTGACAAGGGGGGGGGGGATTTTTTGTTACATGGAAGAAACCATACCCTCACCTTTTTTCAAATGATTTGGGGGCGGGAATTTTTGTTATATGGAAGAAACCATACTCCGACCTTTTTCAAACAGATTTGAGTAGCGTTCTTTGTCGTTTACTCGGCCCAACGATCTCATTGACGGAATGAAACAGTGTTTTTCTGCAAATCCAGCATTGCTGAAGAAGATAGCTCATTGCTATAGTACATGGATGGCCCGGTTGTCAACTGGAAGGCGTTCAAAAATTGACTGGGGAAATCAGGGATCTGTGAGCCAGCCCGCAGATTTTTCGTAAACTTTTTGCCATGGATTGGTTTGACCAAATAATTTTTACTGCCAGTAGTGCGTCGTTAGCAGACGACGAGAATACTTGCTCTTTCGTTTGGCTGAAGGTGAGTGTGTAAATGCATGCATTTCATTTAAATGATATTGGACAATGCTGATTTGAAATTTGGCAGCGGAAAACCATGCGTCGAAACCGAGAGGGTCATGTTCCGTTTCTGTCATCAGAAGCTGTTCCAGGACTACTTTAGCGACACGCCAACCTATGACAAGCAAGCACTTTCAGTGTCGTTTCAACGATGCCAAGGGAGATGTTCCTGGACATTATGCGACGTCAGAGTCAATTGATGGCTTTTTCCAGCTGTTGCGATGCAGCTGGTAATGTTGACCTGAGTCCGTTACAAAGGTACACGTCAGCCTAACGGATATTGGCGTACGGTTCTTCAACTAGTTCTTTCGACGAAAACTTGAGGGTTGGAGACCTTGAGGATTTTTTGCAAATCTACCCTAAAGACTATTTGCGTCCTCCAACACCGGAAGAGGTGAAGAAACTGATGAACGAAAATGCTTCCTAAAAATTCGAAAAAAATCGTATAAATTCAGTGAACTTCCTAGAAACTACAGGAAGCTTATCAGAAGCTCGGAATACTTTTTAGAAATTCAGGAAACCTCCTCGAGGTTTTGCTATTCTTGCTGATGTTAAGGGAACATCCCAAAAACCCAGGGAACTTTCCAGAAAATCAGGGAACTTCCTAGAAGTTAAGGGTTTTCTATAGAAGTTCAGGAAAAATCCCTAAAATTCAGATTGTGCCCTAGAAATTCAGGATTTTTTCCATAGTTCAGGGAGCTTCACATGAGTTCAGGTAACTTCCCAAAAGTAATGGGTTCTTCACAGAAGTTCAGGCAACTATCCAGCAATTCAGGGTGCTTCTGTAGTTCAGAGAACTTTCCAAAAAATTCAAGAAACTTTCCAGAATATTGAAGAACTTTCCATAAATTCAGAGAACTGTCCAGAAATTCGTGAAGCTTTTCAAAAGTTGGCGGATCTTCCTAGTGGTTCACATGAACTTCTCATGAAACATTTCAAAACATTTCATGAAACTTACTCGAAGTATACAGAACATCTTAGAAGTTCAGGGAACTTGTAGGATTTCGAGGGAGCAAAGTGCAAACTTTCCAGAAAATTAGAGAACTTCCATAAAGAAAGCGACAGAATTTACTACCATTTCCGACAAAGACGTTTTGGCATTTCGCAACGGCTATTGATCTGTCTCTGAATCTCCATTAACATTCCCTTCAACGCGTTACGGCATCTGCATTAATCTTGTTGTCATAACTCACTTCACGTGACATAGCGAAGAAGTTTTCGATCTGTTTATGGAAACATTCGTAGATAAAGAATATCTGGAGCGCAGTTGTATCATGTGCGGCAAAGTAGAAGAGTTTGGGCCAGCGTGTAAAGCTCAACGCCGTTCTGGCGTTGCTTGCCGGATTCCAGAGAAAAGAACACTCGCGACAAATTCTCTTGGCTGTAGAACTGATTGGTCATTCCAAGAAGGAGCTGCCAAATTTGGACAAAATTTGTTAAACATTTAGCTTCATCCTCGTTGCACAAAAATGCGGATTTTCAATAAATGGAAAGTGTCTGGTGGTGAAACCCAAACTGAAAAACCTTGGGAGCGCAGAGATTTATTCTTATGAGCTGTCAATAACGTTGTAAACTTGACTGCTTTTACTATTTTTCTTCGATGCTATGTTTTCTAGAAACTTGAAAGAGCAATGACTTATGTAAAGCTAAAGGTTCTCGATATGCAATTTGAGAGACCAAAGCAGATTATGTAATACGCAAGAAACCCGCGGCTATTTTTTGAAAAAAATCAAATTTATAAATCCTCAAAAAATATCTATTACTCTAATAAACATTAACCTCGTCTTCCCAGTATGGAAGATAATGCAAAGAGGGATTTGTGCGCCAAATCATATATTTCTTCGCAAACTTCAACATCTTCTACTTTCTAACGTCCTCAGGGACATCGAATTTAAGGATGAGCAGGTGAAACCTGGAGCCTCGGAAGCTGCCGGAAGTCTGCTTTTACATACGTCTCATCATCCATAACGAGGCAATATGGTTTCGCCAACATCCGGGTGTAGAGCTTTCGTTCACGTGTTTTACCTACCGTTATCTGGAGTTCATCGCGATAAGGCACCTTATGGACTTTGTACGTGTAGTCCTTCACGTTTTTACGCATCTGCACGAAAGTTTTGGTTAGATTGTTTCGTTGCCACACTTCGAACTGAACTGTTTGGACTGTTACTTTTACCTCTTGCAAGCTTGAACTACCCGCTTGTGATCCTTAACACTATACGGAAATCCATTTTTGCCACCTTTTTCTTTCCGATCGATGGTCAAACGTTCGTGGCACCGATTTAAAACACGAGACACCGTAGAATGTACCATTTCCAGCTTCCTGCTGATGGCACGATGAGAAAGATCCGGATTTTCGAGCGACGTGCGCAAAATTTCTTTGTGCCGCTGCCGTCCTTCCGACTCCATCTTTGCAACGATTGCACATCTGCTACACGGAGAACCCAAACTATCCAAAATCAAGTGTGATGGCTGGCCCACAATTGATACGTTGCGGATGCGTTTGCGGGAATTTGACAGTTTTCCCATAGGTTTTCTGTCAAATTTACGTCAACGCATCCGCAACGTATCAATTGGACAGTATTTGAAATGTAGGTACTCTGATAGCAATGACGTCTATATAAGGTCTGGGGCAACGCACTGCTTGCTTTGTATTGGAAGCAAAAATAATGTAAACATTGCTGAGCTGACGAGTGATGACTGTAACACTATTGAACTTTCTATTGGCGGGCATTGGTTCAGATCGGTTCAAACGTTCATTATAAATGCTGAATTGTGGAAATAATCATGATACAAATGCCATTAATTGAGCAGAAGCATTACGTCCCGATAGCATGTGTCATTTATAGTGAATTAAACTGAGATAATTGAATTTTTGCCACACAAACTTTCAAACGCTAGGACTTGACAATCGAGTAACGATACATAGTTTTGGCTGCTGGGCCAGACCTTATATAGACGTCATTGCTCTGATAGGACTGCTATTTTCAGGGGCCTGACAACCCTATCCTATTTACAAGCGTTTGACAGTATGCAACATATCACGGGCCTTATTTGAATAAAGCCCGTCTGACGTTTGTTACTACGGGTAGGAACGCCAGCATTGTTTACAAACAATGAATCTTTTGACGTTTGGTTGTTAGAGATGTTGACTACAGGAAAATCTCTGTCCGCCAGATCCCTGGCTATTTTGGATATGATTTCATTCTCACTGGTAGGTAGTTTAAACTCAACCCTGAAGTATGATTGAAAAAGTTAATTTTACAAAAATTATAACGAGCAAAAAACCATCCATACCGCTGAAATCAAATACATTTTATTTTTATTTAATTTATAGTTTCTATTATTGAATTTAGAGAAAGAAAATTCCACTAGAGTCGATTCTCAAATAATATTTTCAAAAAGAAAACTTAATTTCGGATGATTTTTACTGTCGATTCTGTTTTTAAATAAACAGTTAATTTCACTTCACTTTCCGAAATACTCAAAATTGGATACTACTTAGATAACTCAATTATGACTATTTTACTTTGCTGTCAAGAAGAGGAAAATGACTTAATTTTGGATAGTTAGTTTTCTGTGTAGTGAAACTTACACAGCGTAAACAAATACAGCATTGAACCAATTCCACCCCAAAATTTCAACAGGCAACACCCAACGGGCAAAAAGTTACAGCCATTTAAAAGTGTTGCAATTTGATTCCGTACAACCTTTAGAACGCAACTGTGTTTTGGTCATCACAATAACAATAATCGTGTTATTGATGTTATTGTTACTTTCGACACAAACTTTCAAACGCACTCTGAAACACTTGCTTGGCTTATTTCGTAAAGACTATTTAGAAATTTAGGAGAAAAAAAAGTTGTTAAATGTTGCTGATCGGCCGATTTTCGAAATGTAGTATTTTCTTGATCACTAACAATTTGTAGTATTTTTCTTATCATTCTGGAATTTTAATCATTCAAGTGACTAAATTTTACCAGTGCGTCAAAAAGTTAATTTCTTCGGTCACTCCTTTCACCTTAGTTTACGCTAACATATCTATATGGATACAGATTTACACTCTGTTTAGTAATTGATTGGCTTCTGCTTCCACTACGATTTCATTCTTCTTAAGTTTGTGATTCTTATTCTTACAGTACCCCTTGGTCAGTTTTTTTGCGCACATTCGCCAAAATATAACTGTTAAAGTTTTCTATTTTCTTAATCTTGTTAGAGCCCATTAGTCTTTGTTATTAGCTGATTGGCGGAGCCCAAATTAGGGGCCCCACATCTACTTTGATAGTAGCTGTTTGAATGCTTTCAATTTCTAGTTTTTGAAAAATACACATTAGATTTCATTTAATTCATAGCTTGCCTCTCCCATCTACAATACCAACGACTGTTCCAGAAAGTATAGCACACCTTATTTTAACGGTCACTTTGAATATAATGAAACATTTCAACATGTTTTGGCAGCGTCCTTTTTCAAGTATCTCTGGATACATGCCCTTTTCCACAATTTTCCTAAAACAAAAACATCTGTTCTATTTCCAGCCTGCCGCACACTGACGGAACTTTCAACACTTTCTCTTCACATCTTTCATTCTTGCCAAAAACATTAATGTTCACTCTTGGTGCCTCATGGTGATGAGCGAACATCTCCTTCTACATCATCAATAAAAGCGCTCAGCCTTTGTGTTACCCATCAAAAATGCGCGGTCTGCGCACCCGAACAACGAAAGTATCGTGCACAAATGGTGCACCGTGAGCGAAACTTCAGCGGACCAATGGGTTGCGTTCGAGGAAAAAGTTAGGAGTCTTGGCTATGATTAAATATTTTGATTAAACGAGAGTAAAATATCACATAAAACACAAATACAAATATGATTTGCCAAATAAAATTACTAAAACTAAAAAAAACATGACTTTTTTGTTATTTTGAAAGTATGCTTATACTTTCTGGAACAGTCTATAATTGTATTGTAAGTGACATTTTCCATTGAATTTGGTTTCTCTTATCTTATTTGTTTTGATTTCCAACCTTCCGATCAACAGTCAAGCGTACTGACCGGGAAAAGGTTGGCAAAAAACAAACGACGATATATAAATGCAGCTACATGTCCCTAGAAATGCGTTTGTGCACTCTCCATTTGATTCGACGCCCTTCACTGAATGTAACAAGAATGTAAACACGTACCATGAAATAAAGTGGAGTGGTCTCAGCGGTTACATGAAACAAACGTTTCAGTGATCCGTGAAATAAATCAAAATCTGTACTGAAAGAAAAGTGTCCGAAATTTAACGTGGACCAGACTTTATGCATATGGATATAGATTTCATGCTCTATTTAGTAAATGCATTTGCTACTACGATTTCATTCTTCTTAACGTTGCGATCTCCTATTCTCAACAGCGATTTGTATCTCGTTTGATTGTGACATTCTGATGAATACCGGCGGCCATTGTCAGCTTCTTCCGCACATTCTCCGTCAATTTTAACCGTTAAAGCTGTAGTTTCGTCACTTATTATTTTTTGTTATAAGCTGATTGACAGCACGCTCACATTAGGCTAAACCCCCAGTTGATTAAGAGCTCGTCTTTTCCCATCTCCAACACTAGGTCGAATAAAGTCAATAAACAAACGAACAAAGTGGGCTGATATTAGAGTTAAGGGGTAAGTCACTGTAAATTTTTTGAAAAATCGATTTTTTTTTATTGGCTTAAAAATAGTTTAAACCCTCTAGAATAAGAATAAAAAGGTCCCGTGCGAAAAAATTCGTTGTCCTTGAAATGAATGGTGAAAATGCAAATAAAAAAAAAAACTTTAAACGCGTTTTTCTCGAAACATCGTTTTTCAAAATGGCACGCAGCATAACTCGAACAATTTTCATTTTTTTTACTTGAAATTTTAACCAGATGTGAACATTTACATTATCTTGAGAATGTCGATCGGAATTTTCAAGAACTTTATTTATTGATTTTTTATTAACAAAAATCCTGCTGTTTTTTTCGTCAAAAATCAATTTTTTTTCAAACGCACGCCAAATCCACAAAATTGATATTTTTAAAAATCCGATCGACATTCTCTAGCTACAGCCTCCAGATTAGTTTGTTTTTTTTGTTCTAGACTCAAAAGTGCACCAGTGGTGCTGTAAAGCCGCGGAGCCCTGGAAGCAAAACATGTCCCGGGAAGATAGCTGTGGAACCGCCATTTTTGCTTTTTTTTACTGTTAAAAAATTTGATAATAAAGGTTAATGTACGCCCGATAACACCATTAAAAGCTTTTTTTCAAATACCTTCAATTTCGAGCAAAAATTGGTGAAAAACCTTTTTTTGGGCCGTTACAGTGGCCTTACCCTTAAACATACCGTTTGTTCACCCTGATAGTAATTAAATAACGGCCGATAAATAATCTTCGCTGCAAATTCCCAGTAGGTACACCATTTCAGTAAATCTCCGATCATCATTACACAATAAGTGACCTGACGGCCCAAGGCAGCAATACCTGACCGGAAAAAAATGTTCCACAAGCTCGGAAGCGATACACTAACCGTTTTCCCTGTCGTCGCCTTATCGTTTCCATTCTGTCGGCACATTCCCATCAGCTAGATGCATCGACAATCTTAAGGATACCGAGAATGACCGACTGAATAGAACTGCTCGCTTACGACAGTACGCGGATACAACAGACTCGGGGCTATGAAAATTGAACGATGAACATTTATCTGGCATTAGTATCGGAGACAATCTTCGCATATCCGTCAGCCTGCTCCATTGCATGATAGAAGGTAACAGTTTGTTCTCCATTAACTACATCGGAGCACTTTTTGGTGTGCTAGTAGGGTGGGATTGGTACGAATAGTTGACAGTTTACGCCTGAAGGTTTGCAACGCCGGTTTATTTTCGTGCGATGTCTTAAGATGAAGATACATGCAAGTCTTTCGCGTGAAACTTCGAGAGCACAAATGTCGCCTCCCGCCAAAACATACAGTATTGAAATGAGTAAATCTCTGTTCGCCTTTACGTACCAACCAGGAGTAGCAATTTCATAAGTATATGTTATCAATAATGATTCACGATACAGTGCTGCTCAGTTGTTCATCCCAAAACCTATAAATTTTATGGCATAGTCGACAAACTTTAATATTTAATTGTTATGTGATGAGGCAGTATAACAATACAAAAATAAGAAAACAATTGCTAATTCGTAGTTTCAGTCAAAGTACGAATTTAGTCCAGAATACCTTTCTTTTTTTGCAACGTCCCATGGAAAAGATCCTTGTGCTGGCATGGTGGCACTATAGCGAATGGCTAAATTTGGATAGACTTTAGCAATATTGTGGAAATACCACAACAATGCCACAATAGTTAAATAACTGGGCAGTTGAATAACTGATAAAAGTATAATGAAATCAAATTTCTGCATCATTTCCACTGAATAGTAAATCAATATGTCAGAACAACTCGAAGAACTATATAATAACGCCAAAAGTTGAGAAAAAAAATAGCATTCTAATTGCAGAAGATGAATCAAAGATATTTACTTTGGTCGAAACAAAATGCGTGTTTGAAAATAACTTTCAGACCAATATCACTTCCATGTGATATTAAAAATATATAAATAAATACATAAATAAACAAAGTATTGAAATTAAGCACATACTGCGATCATACATTTTATTTTCCTACCTAATTTAACCTATTGCCAATGAAAATCTTTTCAATTGGGATTCTAGATTAAACAAAGTATAATTAGTAGCTAACTTAAACAAAATCTAATAAACAAATTGAGTTTTATTGAATTCTGAGTTGATTGTGATTTTCATTGGGTTAGTTTTGGAAATCAAAAAAAAAAAAATGGAAAAGAAAAAAGCTTTGTTAGAAAAAAAACTGGTTTCCATTGAGAGTGCCTTTCCTCGCAATGTACGAACGACTGGTAGGAAGCCATAATTACCAATCTGTCGACAAAATTTCACCAGAATAAAAAAAATAGTAAGTTGTTTTATAAATCGATTTAAAAATTTAAAATCGATTTTTTCAGGGTAGTACTCAATTATTTTGAATATATTTACTGAAAAATTTGACTTCTATTGTCATAGTCACTTATAAAACACTGTTTTGTAGGATTTGTCGTGTATCGATAATATCCATTTAAAAAAATCTTGATCAACTTTGGAAGAAAACTCAGAGAGGGTGCAACCAATCTGAGAGGGTGCCACCGAATACGTTTTGGCGCAAAATGCGTCACTTTGAACACATGTCTCATTGACAATGCAACATTTGTACTGCGTGTCATTAGCGAAGTGTTTGTGCATTACACCTATAGTCACCAGATCCATAGTCTGGCGAATACAACGACGGGAGCCAATTTGACCATGGCCGATGCTGGCGGAGCCAATCGAGCATATCTCGAGTAATTTATGCCAAGGGCCTGTAAGCCATTTGTAAAACAAATGACTTTAAACGTTGATTTCTCACGAATCAAAGAATCCCACTATATTCTAAGCTACTCCATATGGTAGAACTAACATTCTTCTACCGAATGCTGCTTTCATTCGATCGAGAGTGATTTAAGATTCAAGAGAAATCGATATTTAAAGTAATTGTTTACAAATGGATTTAAGGCCCTCAACACGAATCACTCGCTGAGATGCTCGATTTGCTTCGGCCAAGCGTACAGTTCAAATTGGCCCCCGTCGTTGTATCCGCCAGACTATGAATCTAGTGACTATAATTACACCTTATTCGTACAATAAGGCATTCCACGAGACAGCTGCGATCAGCTGATATTTTTGTTTATCATGACTTTTTGACAGTTCTCAGTTGACCTGACAAATGTTTCCTTTGTATTTTTTTTATTTACGTTCAGTATCGTTAGCACTTACAAGCCGACCCACACATTTTTTGCTGTCTGCAGGGATGCCATATTCACAGACATGTCTGTAAATTTGCAGACTTTTCATTTTTAATGCAGACTTTTTTAACGATGCAGACATTTAGGAGACATTTATTTATAAACGAAAGCGGTGAGCCAGTTGGAGACACAATGGGCCCGAGGATAAGTATCGTATAGGCCCTTTCCGAGGGTAACATGGAGTCCCTACTTATGGTAGTGTTCAATCCCACGCGTGTTCAAACCCATGCGAAAAATTACTGTCAAAGCGTTGATAATATTGGTCCTTTGCTATTGGGTCACAACGAAAATCAAGGTTCACAACAATACAAATCATATTTGAGAAATTTAGAGACTTCCTTGAAAAAAAAAACTTCTCCTAGAGTCAGGTAGAAACTGCTCGGAAATATTGGGAGCTAGTATGCAAGAAGAACCTTCAAAAATTCATTACCGAAGTTCAAGATCATACACACCAGAATATCAAGACAGAACTTCCCCAAGAATCACGAGAGAACTTATCAGAGCTTTATGAAGTAGTTTAGGGAAGAAGACTTCTACGAAGATTGGAATTTTTCAGAGGTTTTGGAGTTCTTTCCCAAAATTCAAGATTGAACTTCCCGGAGGTTCAGAAAAAAAAAACGTCCCCAAATTTCAGACGTGAGCTAACCAGGAAGAGCACTACCTATAATTTCTCAAAAAATCCTCACGACGATGCGTCATAGATGTTGAGGATAAAACTTCTCTCAAGTTTAGGAAATAACTTCCCAGAAGTTCCGGAACAAACTTCTCGAAAGGTTAGTTGGTACTTCCTAGTAGTGCTTGGCAGCTTTTCTAGAGCTCAGAGGAGAACATTCTGCATTTCAGAATATGGATTTCTCAAAATTCTTTAGAGAGAAAAAAAATAAAACTTTTCTGGAGCATTTCCCAATAGTTTCGGAACAAACTTTCCCAAAGTGCTGGAGAAAACTTCCCAAAAGTTCAGAAGAAGACTTCTGAGAAGTCCAGGAAGAAACTTCAAGAACAAATTTAAGGGAATTTTACTAAAAATTTGAAAATAAAATTTTCCTCACAGTTCCAGATGGGTCCAATCAGAAGTTTGGGAAGAATAAGCTCAGGAAAAAACTTCCACGAATTTCAAGAAGAAACTTACCAGAGAGTATCTGTAGGGTCAAATTTTTCAAAAAAATCAGTAAAGAACTCCTCAGAAGTTCACAAGAGGACTTCTCAGAAGTTGCAAATGAGACCAAAAGTTTAGTTGGTACTATCCAGAAGGGCTAGAGAGCTTCCCTGAAGTTCCGAATCGAACATTCCAGCATTTCAGAATGAGAACTTCTCCCAGAAGTTATGGTAGATTCTTTTGATAAAATCAGGAAGAAACTTTCCAGAAGTATAGGGGGATCTTTTTAGTAGTTCAAGCAGGAGTTTCTCAGGAATTCAGGAAGAAACTTCCCCGAAGTTCAGGAGAATACTCCCCTGAAGTTCAGAAGAGATTATTTCGGCAGTTCGGAAAAGAACTTCTCAGAAGTTCAGGAAGAAGTACAGGAAGAAACTTCTAACAACTTAAGAAGATTTTCCAAGAAATTCTGGAGAGTATTTTCTCAAAGTTTTGCAGAAACTTTCCTCGTAGTTCAGGATAGGACTTATCAGAAGTTTAGAAAGTAACTAGGGAAGCGGTACCTATATTGAGCTCAATAAGCAGACCTCCAGTGGAAATCGATGAATATGCACTGAATACCGAACACTGAGTACACAAGTTATTCACAATTTATTCGTCCATTTACCGTTAATCGTTTAGCAACACACAAAACATTCGATTCTGATAATTTTCTTCCAATTTAATACGGAAAAGTTGAAACTGCTATGTGCCTTTATTAATAATATGACGAAAAACATTAATCCCATCTGAGTACATATGTTAATCGTACTGATTTTAATCAAGAAAAAAATACAAACAAGTTAACGCTCTTCACTACTAGACCCAAAAATGAAGTAGATCATTTGACAGCACTTGTATTTGGTAGCATGCATATAACCAAGACAATATGAAAGGGTTTGTTTGTTATTCTCCCATGAGAATATTGACAACAAGACTGACCACAACGCGGGGCATAGCATGCTCTATGAATGATTGAACACGCACACTAGCGTTGATGTGTATGCTATACAGTATGTGAGCAGTGCAACATCAAGCGATGACGTCGATTGTAAACACGGTTCAGAATAGGTGCAAGCGTATTTATATTATTGTGAAAATTAATCCCATAGTTTTCTAGTATTTTATCAAGTATTCGTAGATTCTAGTGTGGCTAGTGTAATAAGTGGAGTGTGATTTTTATGGTTTGTGCAATTACGGACCGAAAATGTGTGAGGATATAGTGCAATTGAAGAGAAAACTTGGAGTCTGGCTCGAGTATATTCCCTAGTACGGTTAGATCAATACGACGAATTTGTAGTGCAAAGGTAAGAAATTGTGTTGAAAATCTGACTGCACATTATTTTTACGAAATTTAAGTCTCCGAAACGTTTTTGTAGCTCTTAATTATATTCAAGACCTAATTTTATTTGCCAGGATTATATATTCTTGGTTCCTGCGTCCATTAATTGGAGAAATTAAACATTTTTTTACGTTTGAAGTTGGATGGCTGCAGAATGTGATGGATATATGTACTATGGTGAGAATAGGTTCCGTTTCCCTATGTTCAGGAAAAAAATTAACAAATGTTTCTGGAAGGTAAGGTTGGGTTCTAAAATGTGAATTTCGAAAAAAATAAGGACTGACTGCTAAGAAGTTCATGAGGAATTTTGCCTGAAGTTCAGGAGGAAACTTCCCAGAATAAAGCAAAGAGCCTTGCAGAAGATCAGAGAAATTTAAGAGATAATTACTGACTAACCGAAGAAGCAGTTGTATGTATTTATGTATGCATGCAAGGTAGCCACCATCTCTTCTACGACCTTGTCATGGGCGCAGCTCCAACTTAATAGCAAGATCAAATTGAGTTACCGGGTTGCATTCACAGTAAATCGCTGCATGAAGTGGGCCAAAAACGGTTGGGCGGGACCCGTAAAGCAGAGACAGTTACGCGAAACCTGCGGGAACATAAGATTCTCTTTCCAACGATACGATCCAACAAACCGAATAACCCACCTCGCAATACTCATGGCTGCTTTCTACGGGATGGCTTGTTAAGAAGGGCGCGTCACTCTCACTGAAACTGTTGGAATAGAATTCTAGCAGCATTACAATCAAATCGGTAGGATAAGAAAATGACGCCGGTTGTCATACCACTCCATTGTCCAATTCCAGCTTGAATGATACCCTGATGCTCCCTCCCTTCCCAATATATATTTTATGTCATGTAGTAATATATAATATATAGTGAATAAAGATTGCAATGATAAAAAAAGTGAATGATCACACATAATGATACATAATATAGTAAGTGAAATGTAAGAATGATAGTAACTATTCCATCTGTAAACCTAGTAGTTAGGCAAATACTTGGAATATCCATGGATGATCTGAAATTATATAGCATATGAAGAATAGTAAAACCAAAAATTTCGAAGTGCTGTTCCGTCTCCTTAGAATCACAAAAACTTTTTGCAGTGAGTCTCACAGGTACCTTAGCAATTTCCGTATCAAATGAATTTAAATGCAATAATTCTCATATCATTTTAATATCATAACATAAAATAAAAAATTTGACGTTATAATGTAAAAATAAAAACACGAGCAAGCCAGTAAACTATAGTAGAATATATATCCGCAACTTAGTTGGTCATCGAAAGATTTCCGCTGTTGCAGCTTTGATAAAAATTAATATAAGAATTTGTTTTCACAGTTATAGTCAAACAACATAATAAGCGTAAGTAT
>JASCZW010009751.1:0-40551 GCA_034211315.2 Aedes japonicus
CTTAGGCCTGAAGCTGTAAAATACTTTTTAAGACAAGGCTTAACGTGTCAACCTCCACGTCTTAAAGGTCAGGAAGGCATCAAACCGGAACGACATGGGCTAGCCATACATTACGACGGGAACCATAAATGGGAAAACCTACCGAAACGTGTACCTTCAGAAGCACCTGTAGCCTTCGCCGTGGCCTCACGGAGGCGAGATGCTATTTTGGCCGGACTTGGCATCCTACCACTACGTGCTGCCGGTGAGCAATGTTGTTTTTGCACCGAAAGATTTCAACCAACTGAACTCGCCGGAAACTTCTTCCGATTGAGAAGTTTTTGGCCATCATGAAGGTCAAACTTTCGTGAAGCAGGGTTTGAAGAAACAGTGGGTAAACGTATCAAAAGAAGTCGGCCCCAGTATTGCTCAAATCCTCATGAGTGAGTGTAAACCGCAAAGTGCGGGCATTCTGTCGTAGAGAGGAGACAACCTTACATGGTTAGAGACCTAACCATACTGTTGTAGTTCATTCCCTGAATATTTAAAGAGATTCCAACTAAAATTTAGTTTTTTGGCGAACATTTTTTGTGTTTTTGGCGAACTCTATTGTTTTTTGAGTACAGTCTTTATATTGTTAGTTATCATTAGTTTTTACATTAGTTTGTATCACACTTCCAAACAGCATTTTCAAAGTTGCTTTTATGCCAGGAACGTTCATGGGATGCTTTAGTCTGCATTTTACTGCTTCATACGCCTTCCCTCTAAGACACTTTTGCAAGTGTATCAGGTTTTTTTCAAACAGCCATCCTTCAGGAACACCACTGAAAACAGGAAGTTTACGTGACACGGCCTGGCCCGCAGCTACTAGGGTACGCGTCAAGTTGTTCTCGTTTTCTTCTAGCGCTGAGCTCTGTCTTGGAGTTGAGCGCTGCATCAGAAGGAAGCTGGGATCTGGGTTGCCTGCTAGGTAGGTTTAGTTACCCTTAGCCACTGCAGCGGTAGTTGCTTACGGTTTTCGGAATACTACATCTGGATTTGGCGCTAGTTCACGTTTTTTTTTCGACGAGCACACCGATTTCTACCTAATCCTCAAAATGTTGTATTTAGCGGAAGCACTAGCATCACACATACGACAGAAGATTCTGCCGCTGTCTTCCTTTATTCAGTCCTTTGTATTTTGCTACTCCGTTGCTGAACAGATCTAGTTTAATTTTACAGAGAATCACAAAGATGGGGCTTGGTAGTAGCTTTTACATCTTCAATTCAGATTATTTTCAGATCATGAATGCACTGTGCTAAGTGATGCGATCAATTAAAGAAAGTTTAGTAGACTGCTTTTTAGCATCCGGACATATAAAATGGATATCAACACTCTTCATTTAACCTGCAAAGAAGGAATGAGGGAATAGTAAGTATATCAACGTGAAAACAGTATGAAAATACTCATTTTCATTAGTTACTATTGACAAATAAGTTGAATTGTAACCTTTCATTACGGTTCGTCATCATGAAGACCAAAACTTACATCGCCAGGAGAAAGGTGCACGGATAATTTGCTTTTGGTTTTTATTTTCAACATTTGACACCTTAGTTTAATACAGGGTGGCTCGAATAAATTTTTTCGGTTAAGATTTATTAATCTATCTCTTTCCCTGGTTTCTCATATGCTTTACATTCGGCTCGACTTTGCGGCGCTAGCCCATACTGTTTGGTTTCGTTAGGGATTATGCGGCAATAAGGCATAGTTTTTTTATCCAATAATAGAAACCATAGTCACCTATACTGAATGGTCCCAGCAGTATCGTTACTATTGGCATAAGTTGGGAATTAAATGCCATTGTTGGTTTCTTTACAAATATTTATATATGTATGTTTGGGCAGATCTTATGAATTTCGATATGTTTTCTATGCTAATTTAGGCATTCCACAAGATTCCCTTTGAAAAAATCCGATGAAATTTACACAAGGGTAACTGCTCCTACAATTTAGGTACGTTGTATCCTATAGTTTTTTAAGAAGATTCTTTACTCAACTATCCCCAAGTAACCCCGTATCGCGAACTAATACATTGTATTATTGGATAAAGGAAAAAGTGTCACTATCATGTTTGCTGTGTAATATTGAAACAAAATGATATAACACTGGGTTATAATAAAACTATAAGTTCAAAATACAGAATCGTGAAAACGAAATAATTCTTCTGGCGCCTTAGGGAGCAAGTGATCGATTACCAAAGGCATTGTTCAAAACCTACTTCTATCTGCTAGCCGCTCAGTGTCATGGTTATCAAAATAAAGCTACATAACCAAAAAATCATAGGTGTGGCTTGCGAAAAGGCTCACCCAGTTAGTGGACGAAACTAAGCTGAAAATTATCCTTGGCGCTTAATAACCCATCACCCCATTAATCTTATGGCATCTTTCGCTTGATTTGAAAATATTTAAACGCAACCAAAAATCAAAATTAAAGCCATCGTGTGACTTTATGGTTCTTTAAGGTGGAACCATTCAAACACTGTCGGCATTTGCAGTTCAGATACGTCGGCAATCGTTTGCTTCCTTGTGCGGAACTATCATCATGACAAATCTTCGAACATTCTGATGCCGTTGCTCGATCTCTCAACGGGAACCGAAGTCAAGTCTGTACCGCTTGAATCCAATTAAAAATTTTACGGTTAATTTAAGTGCTATTGAACTGCAGAGTCGCTGTCGATGGCTAGTAATTACGTCGAGTAGCTTACTTAATTAAGTACGTACAAGACTTGGAATTTCAGCATAGTATCTAAGATTGCGATCGCTTGCGAATGTTTTTTTTGTTTTAATCATGAACGTTCTTCAACGCCGGTTTGAAAGCAATCTCATAATATTTCTGCCTTGTTGAACAGGCTCACACTCTTTGGGTCATCCCGGCGGGTCATTATCGGACATGGCAACCTTGACATGAATACCGTATGTATTTCCAGACAGAAGATTTCACATAACTATATTTTTCATGAACATGAATGGAATCAATTTTTAAAACCAAGCCTAATACGGCCCATGGATTTGTCTGCTCCGACTTATTAAAAGCACATCTAACGGGGTATAACTAAAAAAAAATATTGAGGATCCATACCAAAAACACTTGTTTATAGAAAGGAAAACTGATTGATTTATTATGAAGGCACGTCTCTTTACTTTGAAAAAAAAATAATGAATATTTAAATACGGCCCGTCATCAACTGTTCGACGAAGTTTTGTCCTGGTGTTTGAACAGGAGCGTTGTACAGCTTCTTTATCAATTTACATCCTTTGATTCTATTAATCATTTGTTTACAGTCTTTCGCTCTCCAGTTATTTTCGTACACCAGCAAACTCAAATATCCAAAGAAATCTATAATCAGGCAACATCAATAACATAGCCTGATACACAATATCCCTCCATAATGCCCGATTCGTGGCTGCTCCTCTCCAATCCTTTGGGCACCTTGTACCCCCTAGGTCTTGCTCCACCTGGTCTGACCATCTTGCTCGTTGCACCCCACGTTGTCTTGTACCAACCGGATTCCCGTCGAACACCATTTTTGCAGGATAGTTGCCCGGCATTCTCGCAACATGTCCTGCCCAGAGTTGGTGAGACAAAGAGATAACACATAATCTCTCTTTTCTTAATGCATGTTTGTGGTTTGGACTGAGAGAGTTCAAATCATTCTAATTTTAAGATATTACCCGTTACAGGCAGGGTTGCCACATTATTTTTCATTACCATCTTTAATTTTTACCAAAAAAAACTTGTTTATCTGTGTTTAACTGCAAAAAATTTTGGGAAAAATCTTAGCTTCAAACTTTGTGCTGTAAAGTAAACTGGAAACTTTTCAGGTGTCTGAATGCTTATGCACTTCTTTTTTATAATTGCTACTGAGTTGAATGCAAAATAAAATAGACATACACTCATCAGGACACATTTATTGTGATTGGCCGATGAAAAACGATCTTTTCAATAGGGCTTAAGTGTATTTATCGGTTTCCCTACATCACCCCACAACAAAACGAATATTCTTTCGAAATTAATAGTACAAGAATAAGAAGAAAGTTAGTGATGAACTTTCTTAGCTAGGGAAAAGCCTACTTCCCATCTGCTCACTTGAAACACAGAGGTTTTCTCCAACAAGTTTTCAAGACACATTCGATTCTTCCAACTCGATTTCCTTGCAGATGATTGCCATCCTAAGCTTACGAAACACATTTTCGATAGCCTGTTCCTCACTGCTTTCAAAGAAGATCTGATTGAGCAGAACTCCTTCAAAGTGTGAAGCATCTTGGGGTCAACGCTTGATGCAGTAGTCAGAACTGTATTTGTTCAGATCAAAGTGCTTAGTGATCTGTTTAATCAACTCGGTGTAAGAGGCACAGCAGATCGAGTAGAAAGCCTCCTTTCTGGTAACATTGAGAGTTCCGGATGGAAGCATTTCTCCTGCTCCTACCCTGTTATATATTTCCGAATTCTTATAACGATGTTTATCTAAATCAGAAACTCCGAAATCAGTCTTAGGAAGTCACCCTCACACATATTTGCAAGGAGAACCATTAGTGAGACTTCAGTTGACTGTTCACATGTTCGGCAATTCTGGAACACCTGACTGGAAGATACGGTTCGCTTTATTGACAATGGGTAACTTTTCAAGGCTTCAATTCCAAGATGCTTTGTATCATCTCGAATTTCTTTAATTGTATTGGAACGGATCACCTAATACAGGTACAATGGCAGCTTTTCGATTGCGTAGCTTGCACAACACAGATATAAAGAAATATTGAATTTTCTGCGTTACCTAATGCACATAAAGAGGATGCTAGATTTGGAAGAAAATATTGGAATATTTCATGTAAATTTAAGCCAGATAACGCCTGAATCTAGCCTGCTGTATGAAAGATTGAACACATTGTTGTATGGTGCATGCAAAATTGAAAACAATTTCGTTGATAACGCCTCCTTGGGCTCCAGCGGAATACTTGAAGAAATTGTTGAAGTATTTTTTGGAGAATTATATGTTAGAATTCCTTCAGACATCTTAAACAAAATTATAAAAATAATTCCACAAAACTCTTTGCGGACTTTTAAAATTTAGAATTAAATAAATGAGATTATGGAATTCATGCAAAACAATCGTTTTAGACTTCTCTAACAAATCAGAATTTTATTCAAGAATAATTTTATAGATTTTGTGTAGTTCTTTCATATGTCCTTCAGAGATTCCTTTTAAATAACAAAACTTTACAAATTCAGGGATTACTCCAAAAAAAATCACCACAAGAATGTTTTGAAATACTGCCGATGAGCTGCCGAAAGAAACTCCTGAAAGAATCCCTAGAGAATTGCCTACAAACTCCTAAAGAATAGCTATAAAAACGCCAGAAGGAATATGTCAAGCAATGTCTGAGAACTATTCATAGAATCTTTGGGAAATTCTAAAAACACATATAAAAAGATTATCTAAAAAAATCGAAGAAACCATTTTGGGGCACACACACCAACTGACTTTCAGAATGTCAGCTGTCACTGTAGTGTTAGCATGGGCTGGATAGTCAAGAACAAAATGGATATGGTTTTTTTCCTCAGAGAGTACCAGAACATCGATCTTAACCTCGGTCCCAAGCGCAATAAGTCACCTTTAACAATTAAACTCACATCGAAGAACCTTTAATATATTATGTCAAATTAACCAAGCGAATATAAACTCAAACGAAAATGCTTGAATATATTGCGAGGTGCAAGGTATCAAGTGCACTTGGGACCAAGGGTTCAACAACAGCGAGCCAATTTTAAATCGCTAGTTTCCTATTGATTGTTGATATCTGTGTAAATTATTAGATTTTGCTTCTGGGCCTGAAACAACACAGTGAAAAAGAATTGGTAAAAAGATGGATCTTGAAATGTACCCATATTATAAAATTTAAGTTGTTAAGTGGACCAGCAATTTCCAAAAGTCAAAAATGTCTTTGTTTTTCTTAAAAATCAGTACTGTTTAAATACATATATCTGTATGGAAAAAATTTAAAAAAAATCTATGTCAATCTAATAAATCTGTGCATGTGGTAACCCTGGTTACAGCTCTTCATTAATGGTTTTCTTTGTCATTCTAAAGCATACAATCGTGGAGTATGTGGTTAAAACACAATGATATGCTCAAGTTCGAACGCAGCGGTATTCGATCGAATTACCCACCCGAAATGTCAATATTGGGAATCGAAGGCTTGACCACCGGATTAAGAAATGAACTCATATGAATGGGAAATATGATACCTAACACAAAAATTTTAAAATATTTGCCAATATTTCATGCAAACTCGCCATTCTCTATCTCAAGGTTTCTTCCAATAAGAGTCTATCAGTGCAGTTGACAAACAATATAAAAAGCACTTAGACCAATATCGAATATTTCCCTCACTTAAGGTTACTCGAAGTCCACTGAGAGGCCTCATAACGTCATGAAGAATCAGGCATTTCTGAACTTTTTGTGACTATCCTTTTTTGCTATTCAATGTAGTATTCTTTAACTGGCCAGTGATTTTCCAACTTGATCCCGTCCAAAATTAATTTTTCGGAAGGTCTGCAAAGTATTCCTCCGTGGTCTCGCATCAGCAAAATACACCTCCGCGGCATCAGCGTCGCGTGAGCTGATTTTTTAGTGGTGAACCATCTTTTGAGGTTTAGGAACAGACAATAGTCCGAGAGAGCCAAATCGGGTCAATACGGTGAATGCGGAAGCAATTGGTGCGTAAGTCTTTGATTTAAGCCGTGGTTATGATGCTCGTGTGCGCCGGCGCATTGTCTTGCAAAAACAAAATCCAATAATGCACAGTTATACTCGCTGTTGATGGTTTCATTCTTTCAAGGTAGTCCACGATAAGTATGCTATGACAATCCCAGAAAACCAACGCCATAATCTTTCCGACCCATTGAGCCTCCCTAAGCCACTTCGCAGCACTCGTGCCGACTTCAGTCCATTGCCGGGTACTCATTCTGATCGCTGGTGTGTAATAGTGGATCCAGGTTTCATCATCAACAGTTACCAATCGACGCCAAAAGTCATTCCGATTCCGCATCAGCAAGTCTAAACACTGTTTCGAAGTGCTCTCGCGTTCGTGTTTTTGGTCAGGAGTGAGCATGGCGGCACCCGGCAGGATAACTTTTTCATGTAAAGAATCTCGCTAAAATTTTGGCATGTACGCTCAAAACAGTACTCAGTACATCATAAGCAATTCGTTTTAATTGTGGACACCCGTTCTCTACCAAGCCATAAATGTAATGATCGCCTCCCAGAATTGGAACCAGTTACTGAACAACGCTTATAAAGATGCCTCCGTTACCACTTTCTATGGACCTATCCATCAAATCATCCGGGATACTGTTCGTGAAAAACCTCGTAGGCCTTCTAAACAGTTTTGCCAACCTTGGTGGATGCCACAACTCCGCTATTGCCGTAACCGTTTACGAAAGTTCAGAAAACGGTTCTTCCGGAACAGGAATTCTACGAGCACGAGAGAGTTGAAGCTTGCTGAAGAGGAGTACACTCATCTGTGACACATTCGTTTCCGTGAATATATCGACAGTATCCAGGCAAACTTCAGACAACATCCTTCTTCCTTCTGGACCTACATCAACAATCGAAAGAGTTCATCCAGAGTTCCCGTTGATATTTCCTGCAAGTCTCATAGCTCTTACTCGTCGGTCACATCTACGAATCTATTTGCCGTGTTCTTCCGTTCCGTACACGACGACAACCCACCTCCGATGTTCAAAAAAACTTGGAAAGTTTTCCATCGTATAACCTTCAACTTCCTCAAATCACCTTCATCAAAAGGCCCTGACCCCGATCTCATTCCGCCCGTCTTTGTCAAACAATGCGCTCAGTTGCTGTCTGTTCCCGTCACAGCGATTTTCAACAGATCCTTGATCGAAGAATCCACGAGGATGGAAACACACATTGCGTGGAGAACTATCGACCGATATCTATTTTGAACTGCCTAGCGAAAGTTTTTGAGAGTCTATTGCATGACGTGCTGTTATCCTGTAGCCTACAATATCCGAACATAAACATAGTTTCGTAAAAAAGCGGTTAGCTACGTCGAACCTCATGACATACACCCACACTGTGATCAATGAGCTGGAAAAGCGATGTCCGGTTGACGCAATCTACGTTGATTTCTCAAAAGCGTTTGACAAGGTGCCTCACGAATTGGCAATTGAAAAATTGAATCGCCTGGGACTACCTTCTTGGATCATTCAGTGGCTGAAATCATATCTGTCTGCACGCAAAGCTTTTGTCAAAGTGTACGATGCTAGGTCGAATGTATTTGATATTCCTTCCAGCGTCCCGCAGGGCAGTCATCTTGGTCTCCTGATATTCGTCCTCTTTATCAACGATATGTGCGATAGCCTCAAGTCTGGGTAACTGCTCTATACAGATGACTTAAAGCTGTTTCACGTGATTAAGTCGCTTGTGGATTGCGGTGCATAACAAGCAGAACGTGTTTCAATTTGGTGCAAAATGAACGGAATGCAAATGAATGCGGCAAAATGTAAGGTAATGACGTTCACTCGATGTCAGACTACTGTATCTTTTGACTACGGGCTGAAAAACTTGCCATTAGAAAGAGTCACGTCGATCAAGGATCTTGGCGTCATACTTGATAGTAAACATCGCTTTAACGAACACATCTGACAACTGAAAGCCATTGTGATGCTAGGTTTCCTACGCCGGAACACAGCCCATTTTGATGACGTACATGCACTGAAGACCCTGTTCTGCGCTTTAGTTTGCAGTTTACTTGAATATGGAGTGCAGGTTTGGACTCCCAATCATGCCGTCCATATCGCTCGTATTGCCCAGAAGTCCAGAAGCGCTTCATAAGGTATGCTCTACGCGACCTGCCACGACCCAGTGAACCTACCGCCATACGAACATCGATGCCCACTCCTCGATTTATAACCGCTGGCGAGTCATCGAGTAATGCTGCAAAGGTTGTCCATTTTCGACGTGTTTAAGTGCAACATTGTCTGTAGCAGCCTTCTCGAAGGTGTGAGGTTATATCGTTAGCTCCGAAATCGGAAACTGCTGTGGATCCCCAGCCATCGAACAAATTATGGCCTGAACACCCCACTGCATTTATGGTGTAGACGTTTCAAAGAAGTGTGTGACTGTTTCGATTGTAATGTTAGCAAAGCAGGTTTTAAATTTAGGATTAAGAGTGTTGATTAACCAGTCTGTGAGACTTTTGTGTCGAAGATGTTGTCAACTAAAAAATACTTATCTTCGTGGCATCTTCTAGCTCACGCATCTCCACTTTCCGGTCAGTCAAAACTATTTTATGAACTTTTTTGACATTGTCATTTGTAATTCATCGGAGGGCCTGCAACTGCGGACATGATCGGTAGTGGAGTTGCAGCCACCACGAAACTCTCGAAACCAATATTTTCCGGTGTAATCTGACGATGCATTTGTCCATAATACTTATCCAACTTTGATTTTGTTTCTTTCGCCGTTTTGTATACCATTGGAACATCTTTGCAGTCGTGTAGAATGAAAACAAATCACCATTCTTAATCTGACAGATTCCCTGACCCCACTATTAGGTAAACAATCCAACCATGATCGGATTCAAGACGCGTGATTACCTCCGTTTTCATTTTTAAACAAACAGGATTCTATCGGGTTCCGAACTTACCAACTGCTCCCCAGTCCGGGTGGGCTAAATTGTTGTACCAGCCATCGTAGCGCTGCTTCTCCACATGACTCATCAGCCGTTCTGCGATAGGAAGATACAAAAGATATAACGATCGTTAGAAAGATGACAGAACACATGACATATGTTTACTTTGAATGGGGTACCAAAGGACGATTCACATTATCCACAGCTTCGCATGCGAGAGTAACGTTCGTTATTTAGACCGTGAATGAATGATCGCCCCAAAAATGGTCAAACTTATCATAGATTGACCCTCCACAGGTTTGGTTCAGATCAAGCGATAACTGAATGGCAAGGTTGTTGTAAAACAAATTTCGCGATCATTAATCATGGGTGAACGAAAAGCTTTATGTGTTGTTTTTTCAGCTACTTGAACTGCAAAACCGCCAAGGGGTGGATACTAATTGTGGTTTCAGTCAACCGTCATCTATTACCGTAGGACTTTCAGAAAAATTAAATAGAATTGATATTAGGCTAAAATGGTCCAGATGTCAGGTTATGAAATAGGAATCAGATTATTTATGGATTCTAACTAACATTCACTCACATAACACTTAGTACATGGATGAAGAATTCGTAAAATAAATTTGTGAGTAATTTTTTCTAAAATTTTATATTTCTTTACCATTTTCCAAAAATGCTTCCACACACCTGACGAACGGGCTTAGGGCCTGTTTGTAAACCACGTAGTCTTATTTTTGAACATCTCACGCCCCCTTCCCTTCAGTAGACCTTCCTCCATACAATTTCTTAAATTTTTGTATGGAGCGTAGACTTTATGCCAACCCCCCCCTCCCCCAGAAAAGTCTACGTGGTTTATGAATCAGCCCCTTATGACTGTGAGCGGAACCGTAGACTATTAAATGCAAATAAGGGAATGCAGGGAAAGGATGCAGGGAAGGGATTTGTCAAGAAAATAATCGGTTATTGCATGTTAATTTAAACCGAGAAGAACGCCTGAATCTAGCCTGTCATATGGAAGATTGCAAACATTGTTGTATGGCGCATAAAAGATTGCAAACAATTTCGCTTCGTTTTGGAAATTAAACGAGGAAATGTTACGAGCTAGTTTAAATTAGTTTTTTCTGTGTATTATTCAGTTCCTTGTTTGCTTTTGTAATCAGCTGCATCTCAAATTTGGCCGAAACATTTTTTGAATAAATTTTGCGTTCGATGTTGGCCTAGAAATTCCCGATTAGGCTGTACGCTGAAACGTTCGATGGGTTCCATTCTCCTGTACCATACTGATGTTCAGACGGTCATCTTCTCCAGCATGGTGCTTCCAGTATGAAGACTGCCTGTTCTGGAAGAGCAGATTGGTACTGTAATATGTCATTGTCGTAGAATATGTCTCATTGTCCATTGCCACAAATCACATCGTGCTTAACTGTGAAAATCTCTTTGACCATTGCACAATGGTCTAGAATGCGAGTTTAGTTTTTTTTTTCCGTCGGCCTATTTCCTCACATGGTGACAATCACCGAATGCGAGTTTAGTTGGAGGGATACATTTTCAGCCTAAGTTTGCGGTTTGGGAGCAAAATTGTCTTCTTCAAAGTTATTTTTAATAACAAAGCGCTTCTGTTGGTTTGAATGGAAACTAGGGTGGTCCCTTTAATTTTAAGCAACTTTTATTCAATAATGTTTTCTGTACCTATATTAAATATGACCGAATTAGAAATTTTTCCTAAGTAGCTTAGGGTGACCCTATAACAACCAGTTATTTTACTGTAACATTTTTAATTAAATTTTTTAGCAAGTTGACTTCTGATTGATTCTAGAACAATAAAAGTGTATACCAGAAGGATAGCAACCCTTTTTGCTTCTATACGGAACTGTCTTCTACACGGAAAGTTGTCTTCAAATGATTTTTTGACGTATAAACCCCTCACTATATTGCTAACCGTTAGCGAGTAATTGACTGGTTTAAAGATATGATATGAAATAATAAAAATCTTTTTTATATGCTGTTAAGAAATATTTTTTGATTTGTCCCAACTACAAAAACCAACATTTGAAAAAGGCCTATTTTGTTTTACTATAACCATAAAAACGTTTGATCGACATACGATAGAGACAATTTCAGCACACCAAAAGTTGTAACTGTTATTGTTCTAGTATTAATAAGATGACAACTTTTGCTGAAAAATTTTAAATAAAGAAGTTACAGCAAAATAACTGGTTTTTATTGGGACACCCCTAAGCTACATAGGAAGAATGCTCTAATTCGGTCATATAAAAGGTACAGAACAATTTATTGAATAAAAGTTGCGTAAAAAATGATTTAATCTACAACTTTTTCTGTGCCGGCGTCGGTGGTGTAGTGGTAAGCGTGACTGCTACTTGGCAGCCCAGTGGGTCTGGGTTCAATCCCAGTCGACGTCGGTGGTTTTCTGAGGCTAAAAATCTGGTCACGTCTCCCTTCGGAAGGAAAGTAAAACCGTTGGTCCCGGCTTATAGTCATGAGTCGTAAGGTAGGGTCCAGGTGGTGGAGTCGTCTCCCTGGCGTCGGTGATTGTCAGCATGTGAGGAAATAGGCCAACGGTAAATAAATAAATAATTTTTAAAAAAAATACAACTTTTCTGATATATGTTTGCCTTTATTTCTGCAAATAAAAAAGTTAGAATTTCGTTTTCTCTGAAAATAAAGACCACCCTAGTTTTATTTCAAACCAACAGAAGCGCTTTGTTATTAAAAATAACTTTGTAGAAGACAAAGACTCCAACTAAATTCTCATTCGGGCAGCGAACCTAGTGGTGTGGCCAAAACCTCTAGCGCCACGTATATGTTTCCTATAGGTTTGCAGTCTTTGGGAAAGTTGTTCAGTTGAAAAAGCGCCAGGTTTTGACAAGTTCCTATTTCCTCTGCATATGTGGCGCTCCCTTCTATATTTTGAAAGGAGCGCCCTAGAAGGATGGTTTTTTCGACAAAATTGTTGATTAGATTATGTTGAGAAACGTTGTCCAAGGAGTTAAAGACCTATCTTACACAGAAAACTTAATATTGACCAACTTTTAAAATATATCACAAAAATTCGTTTTCACTATTTTTTGGCAAACAAAGATCTGCAATATAAAATGTTAACTGCGCAACAATGTCGGAATGCTGCATCTTGTTCAATACCTTTTCTCATGCATGATGTCCAACATTTGATAGCTTTGTAATATGAAATCGATGATATTAATTCCAAAAACATACCTCTAACTTTAGAGACTTCATCTCCAAACTTAATTGCTTAAGCAAGCCATTTTTCATTTATTGTTTATTTTTTCAATGTAGCCACTAGTAACCCAACGTTTTGAAACGAGAGCATAACTTTTTTGTGCACGTGACTTTATACGTGAAGCGGTACGAAATTCACTGTCATCGAGGTTCATCTTCAACTTTAAAGGGCGATACGGTCAAAATTTGGTCAATATCAACTTGACGTATTTCTTTCAATTTTGCATTTAAAAAACCTGAACACCCCTCATTTTGAAGGTGTGTGTGTGTAGAATGTTGCTCCTATTTTGATTTTGGAATTCACTCTTCAGTTGTCAAAATGCCGTCCAAGCAAGAAGAGCAGCGTATCAAAATTTTGCTCGCGCATCGCGAAAATCCGAGCTACTCGCACGCAAAGTTGGCAAAATCGCTAAAAGTTGCCAAATCAACCGTTACAAATGTAATTAAAGTGTTTGGGGAACGTTTGTCGACAGCCAGGAAGTCTGGATCGGGGGGAAATCGAAAACCGGAAGCCGCTGAGACGACAAAGAGAGTTGCCGGTAGTTTCAAGCGAAACCTAACCTATCTCTCCGAAATGCCGCAAATAAGCTGGGTGTATCGTCTACAACCGTGCATCGAGCCAAAACACGAGCCGGACTATCGACTTACAAGAAGGTAGTGACTTCAAATCGCGATGATAAACAAAATACGACGGCCAAAGCGCGATCCCGGAGGCTGTACACGACGATGCTGACGAAGTTTGACTGCGTGGTAATGGACGACGAAACCTACGTCAAAGCCGACTACAAGCAGCTTCCGGGACAGGAGTTTTATACGGCAAAAGGAAGGGGAAAGGTAGCAGATATTTTCAAGCACACGAAACTGTCAAAGTTCGCAAAGAAATATCGGGTTTGGCAAGCCATCTGTACCTGTGGCTTGAAAAGCAGCATTTTCATAGCATCCGGGACCTTGAACCAAGAAATTTACGTGAAAGAGTGTTTGAATAAACGTCTGCTGCCTTTCCTGAAGAAACACGGTTGTTCCGTACTGTTTTGGCCGGATTTGGCATCTTGCCATTACGGTAAAAAGGCCATGGAGTGGTACGCCGCCAACAACGTGCAGGTGGTTCCCAAGGACAAGAACCCTCCCAACACGCCAGAGCTCCGCCCAATTGAGAAATACTGGGCTATTGTCAAGCGGAACCTAAAGAAGACCAAAAAAACTGCTAAGGACGAGCAGCAGTTCAAGGCAAACTGGCTTTCTGCGGCGAAGAAGGTGGACAAGGTGGCTGTACAAAATCTGATGGCAGGGGTCAAGCGTAAGGCCCGGCAATTCGGATTTGGAAAAGCGGAAGCCTAACTGAATATTTTTCCTGAATTATATACTAATTGAACTTGAAAAAGAAATTTAATTTGATTTTTTAAATAAACGATTTCACCGATTTACACGCGTTTTCCCTTGACTAAATTTGTACCGTATCACCCTTTACACTTTCAAAAATATGGTTTATAACGCTCAACTCCCGGATTTTTTTTTGATTGGGTAATTCAAAAAACCGGAAACGCGTTACTCTATACATTTTCTCCGACAACTTGAAGGATTAAACAAGTTTTGTTTCTCATGTTGGCAGCGGGGAATCTCACGGTGAAGTGAAGTTAATCAAAATTTGAGATATTCTATTCTTTTTACTTTTCTGAGCAAAACCACATGTTAACTTCATGCAATGATACATACAGATGAGTTGCCTAATTAAAGGGTTTAATAGTGGGATTCCATCCTGTTACACAACGCACACTGGTTCTGCTGTTCACACGGTTTCAAAAGTCAAGATTCAAAAAATAAACCAAATATATTAAAATGATATTTTACAAAAAGTACTGCTGTTCTTTGTTGAACTACATGCTTTCAAATATCCAACCACGTTTACACTAAGCTCTCCCAAAAATTTTGCTGCTACTTTTAGCTATATTTTGAGTAATTGTCATATGAAAACACGTCCATTTTTCAACATTATTGTAAGTGAATTTGTATTCATGTATGATATGTTGATCTTCATTTACCAAAAAATAATGAAAACGACTTCAGGCGATATTTTTAAAAGTTGGCCAACATTAAATTTTCTGTGTAAGATAGGTGTTTAACGTCTTCGACAATATTTCTCAAGATAATCTAATAAATAACTTTGCCGAAAAAAACATCCTTTTAGGACGCTCCGCTGAAAAGATAGAATCAAGCGCCACCTATGCAGAGGAAATATGAATTTATCAAAACAGTCAAAAGATGGCGCTTTTTCAACTGAACAACTTTTTCAAAGACTGCAAACCTGTTGCAAGCATACACGCGGTGCTAGACGTTTTGGCCACACCACTGGGTTCGCTGCCCCACTGTGAGCCGCTACTTCGAGCAGCTACTTCGAGGTACTTGTTGACAGTTCGCCGGTTGCATCCAACTCTCAGCTCAAGGCACGGAAGGTTCTCCTCTTTCCCCACGTTTTCGAGCTTCATCTTTTGCTGCGCTTTTCAGTCGTGCAGGTCGTTGGATGGCCGAATCCACGCTTCCTCTCAATTTTTTCTCACATCCAGTCTTGCTCCTTTACCTTCAACAAAATAAATGTATGAAATTGAAGGTCCATACAAAAAACGCGAGAAGAAGGGGAGTATAAAATGTAATTTTCGTGTGTGACATAATTAATGGATGTTCCCTAATAAGTTCATAAGTTCTTCTGGTTGTTGCTTTTCGTGATTCCTTGCACCAGGAGGTACCAGCCATTTTGGCCAAATCACGAATCGAAATCGATCAGTTCCGAAAGAAGAGGCTGAGGCCTTCCGATCTAATTTTACGTCAGCTGGATTTGGTTTTCTTGCTCTTTTTTGTAGCTCATCAAACGAGAAGTGTTCCCCGTACTTGTTGATGATAGAATATATAGCATGAAAGAAACATTTAATTTTCTGCGTTATCTAATGCACATAGAGAAAGATTTAAGCAACAATTATTGGAAATAATCTCCTTGTTTTCGCTTACTTTGGCTTTGCATTATTTCATTATTTTGGTCTGTGTATAGTTATTGTAATTTGTCAGATATTATTTGCATTGTAATATGTTATTTATGTATTTTTATTCTTCTAACACATATGACATAGAATATATGCTGGATTAGGAAGGAGCATCTGGGTATCATTCGAGCTGAAATTGGACGATGGAGTGGCGTTACAACTGGAGTCTAAGAGAGAATGAATAGTATCATTTTCTTTATCCGCCCAATTGGATGTTGGTGCTGCATCTTCTACTCCAACAATTTCGCGCTCTCTTTGACGAGCTATCAAATTGAAAGCTTGAAAAGTACACCAAGGTATTTTTGCACGTTTTTTTTTTGTGCGGCTTTCAATGCATAGATTCCGGAATTGACTCGTTTTTTAGCGCGGTTTTTTCCAACCCGTGTAAAAAAAAAGTGCTAATTCCGAAATCCGCTTAAAAAAAGCAGTGCTAATTCCAGAATCAGTGTTAAAAAAACCGTGCAAATTCCGAAATCCATGTAAAAATAAACTGCGATCTTTTGCAATGAAAAACGTGAGACAGAATAAGTTGAAAATGCTCTATTTTGCATGCTAACTGGCGCCAGGAACTAGCGGTGAAATTCCGAATAGAACGGTCCATCTGTGAAATGCCCTTTACCTTCTGAACATCTTTGCCGACGACTGGAACTATCCCTCTTTCTAGAATCATGAAATAGAACAAGTTGAAAATGCACTATTTTACGCCACGTAGCGGTGGAACTCCAAATGAAACGGTTCACCTTCCGAATGTCCTTGACCTTTTGAACAACTTTGTCAAGAACTAGAAGTTTCTATCTTATCTGAATCACGAGATAGAACAAGTTGAAAATTATTAATATTGCATTCTCACTAGTGCGATATACAGGCAAACCTCGATAGTACGTACACTTCAAATCGAAATTCCACAAAAACTACTGATTGTATCTGAAATCTAATAAAATTTATTTCCTTCATAAACCTCCACATGCCAAATTTGGTTCCATTTGCTTGATTTGTTCTCGAGATATGCAGAAATTCGTGTTTCATTTATATGAGAGACCCCTCTTTCAGTAAGTAGAGGAGTCTCAAACCACAATAGAAACATTTCTTGCCTTCGAAAACCTCCATATGCCAAATTTGGTTCCATTTACTTAGTTAGTTATCGAGTTAGGCAAAAATTGGTGTTGTTTTTGTATGGAAACCCCCCTCTCTCCCCCTTCCAGATGGCGGAAGAGTCTCAAACTTCCATAGAAACATTTCTGTCCTCCAAAAACCTCCACATGCCAAATTTGGTTCATTATGCTTGATTAGTTCTTGATATATGCAGAAACTTCTGTTTCATTTGTATGGGAGCCTCCCTTTCTAGAGAGGGGAGGGGTCTCAAACTTCCATAAAAACATTTTTTGCCTCCAAAAACTTCCGCATGCTAAATTTGGGTTCCTTTGCTTGATCAGTTCTCGAGTTGTGCAGAAAAATGTGTTTCATTTGTATGGGAGCCCCCCCTTTCAGAGGAGGGAGGGGTCTCTTACTATCTTAAAAATATTGCCCAGCCTCAAAAACCCCTGCATACAAATTTTCATGCCAAACGGTCCTTCCGCTCGCGAGTTAAATCGTGACAAAGGAACCCCAACTCATTTTTATTTATATAGATAGATTGAGGCATCGACAATAAAATAAGGGGGTTGTTATGTATCTTAACTATGGAAAAAATCATTTTTTCCCAAACAAATCTGAGTCAATTATCTACTATTGATTGTATTGTTTTGCAATTGTTAAAAATTCTAGCATATAGGGGGAATAGTAGATCTACTGTAATGACAATATGCATTTTTCATTTATCTAATACGTGAACAATAAGATTCATGGGCAGTAGACTTTAATGTTATTTTATATTATTGTATTGTAATTGTATAGTTATTTTTATTCGGGTAAGGCCGTTACAAATATTTAATAAAATAATGTCCTACCGCCGCAACCTGTTTGAAGGGTGAATTTGTAAGAAGGGTTAAAATCTAGGCTCGTGGCTGTACGTACTATCGAATCATATGTACGTACTATCGAGGGTACGTATTATCGAGGCAAAATGTACGTACTATCGAGGGTGCGTACTATCGAGGGTCGTACTATCGAGGGTACGTACTATCGAGGTATACCTGTATAATCAAAATAAAGAACAGAAGTTTGCTCTTTCTTTTGTAGATTCCAGATACAACCAGTAGTTTTTACGCAATTGCGATTTGAAGTGAGTAAGTTGATGTACGTACTATCGAGGTATACCTGTAGTGGGAAAATTCCGAACAGAACGGTCCATCTGTTGAATGCGGAGAAAAAAGAATAATTCAATCAATATTATTTCATCTACAATCAATAAAATACAATGAAGGCTCAATCTTGCATGCTCACTAGCGCCACTTAGCGGTAGAATTCCGAACATAACGGTCCATCTTTTAAATGCCCATGACCTTCTGAACAACTTTGCCGACGACTAGAACTTTCCATCTTATAAGAATTACGAAGTAGAACAAGTTGAAAATGCTAAATTTTGCATGCTCACTAGCAGCACGTAGCGGTAAATTTCGTAATGAACCGATCCATCTCTTGAATGCCCTTGACTGTTTAAACAACTTTGCTCAAGACCGCACCTTTACAGATATTAAGGCTCTCGAGATATGCCATCATGAATGTACCTGTATAACTGGCTGTATTACCCCAATTATAAATGTTCAAAAAATCAAATCTATTGACCTAGATACAGTTGAGTAGTAGCAATAATGGATGGCGGGAATTGATTTGCTGACAAAGTACTGCATAACCCTAGTTTTAACGAGTACCTAATAGCATACTAAGTTATGCTCTGGTTCTCAGTATCTCAGTAAAATCCCATTATGTTCTGAGATATCTTAAATTATTGAATATGAATTTGATATTATAGATTGTTTGATCATATGATTTAATTGGATTCATTGTATCATGATTTAATTAATTTATTTTTTTCCTCCTTCCTGTATTTATTATGATTATTTTCATCTTTTTCGATGATTTTAAGTTCCATGCTGGAGTGAGCGTCTCAGAGATGTTTTCATTAGTTCGAAAATCAAAATACTCTTCAATCTAGTTCGAACTTTGATCCAAAAATAGGAACATAAAATTTCCTACACAGCCCATCGAACTACTAGGAATCATCACCTAGGAATTGAACCTCCTTTTGCTAGCTCATCGAAAACACCATTAACTAACCGTTTATTAAACGCCTTTCATTAGCATTCTCGTACTATGCTGTAGGCAAACAGTTTTCGGCTATCCACAGACCCGCCGACGATTGCTGGCAAGCCCCTGCAAACACAGTCCTCCCCAGGGCCATTGTCCAACCTGATCCACCACCTTCCATCTTCCCTTCCGCAAATTTCATCCCCTCTCACGTTTGCCCACTCCAAATCTGAGTGACCGAACGACGCGGGGCACACACATCTGCGAGAACGAGAAACCGGTTTCGGATCTAGCGGCGCATTGCCCGGTTGTTTACGGTTTTACTCTGAGTGTGTTTCTTTACTTTCCACCTTTCTTGTCCCCATAATATAATCATCATCATCATCATCATCACCGGCAATAGCAACAGCATCAACAACAATAACAATAGCAACATCAACATCGTTATGCGATGTGTTATGCCGGCTTGCTTTCCTACCGCATTCTTTTCTGGAAGATTTTTCGATTTCTTCCATCTTCACGGGAGAGAGAGAGAGAGATCTTCGTTATGTTGCTGTGTTTGTGTGTGTCGTATTGTTTGCTTCTGCTCGTTTTCTTTCTTCTCGTTCTAAGTTCAACTTCTGGATGAAGTGGAGACATTCTTGTGCCTTTGCGATATTGTCCATGAGGAGGATCGGCTCGTCGTTTGCCCTTTCGTGTTTTCAACCCCGTCGCTCTAGCTGTTGTTGAAGGTTCTTAAACTTGTGTTCTGTTATGAATAAGTCACGCCAAACTATTCAACGGGACTAATAGTCTTTTGATTGAATTTATTCGTATTTCGTCAACCAACCTGTTGGGCTGAAAACTGTTTCGACGGATTCATTCAAATGTTTGCAAAAGTCGAGTTCGAAAAACAACTACTTCAAACAGCTTCTCTCAAACTGCTTTCGAAGCAATCCAGAAGAGACCTTTTTGTTCAAGTTTCTAAATTTCCGGTTTTGTAGGAAATATTGTATTTAATTCTGTAAGTCCTGTATATTTTTTAATAGTTTCGTACCAGCTCCATATTGACGGATAGTGGTCGCCACCTGGTTGTGAGTGTTGGAAGAAGCTCGAATGGTTATTTGTTAAATGCTGTCGCTCATTAGCAACGCAGAGTTAGCTTCGAGAAAGCTAATTGCAACGCAACGGTGGCCGGCTGTTGATATCATTCCTATTAAATCGGCTGAGTCACTTTCTCTTGCTGTTAATCCCAGGAGTAGCAAATCTTAATTGAGTTGATACTTAGTCTTTGCCTGGAAGTCGGTCATCACAAGTATACTCTACGTACATAATCCACACTGTTGATTGTAATGCTTCTGGGAATCATTCCTCCAAACGTAAAGTGTTCTATATTGCGAGCTTCCGGTTTGTGCACGAGAAGTTTGTGGCAGACTAACGCGGTCCACATAGAACCGTTCTGGTTGTTTTGTGGCTCATCTCCGTTCCTTGTTTGATTGAATTAAATAAGTGAGCGTTCGCCCGCAAAATTGTACGTCTCGGTGGAATCTGATCTACTCGAGAGTCGAGACGACCAATAAACGACATGTACGTGGTCGAAGAAACTATCTCAAAATTAAACCGAGGTTGTTTGTGCATTTCGGTAGCTTATTAATTGAGCAAACAAATCCCGCGTCCCAGCGCAAGAGTATTGTTAATCATTTAACTTATTATCTACATCACAAATCTATCATACAACTATTGACACCGTCTTCAACTACAGCTTTTACTTACTGAATACACTAACATTACACGCCATTAGACCATCCAACTTTATTAAATTTTATCAGACTTTTATGAAAGCCACTATAAATCAGTTTGGTTTTATAAAATCAGTAAGAGGGGCCAATATGTTTCAAATTTTAGTCAGGTTTCATCTCATAAATAGCTTTTTTTAAAACGATCTTAAAACCTTGTCTTCTAAAAGTCCTTTTACACCTATCAAAGGTTTATTTTGACAATATGAACTCGTAAAATGCTGTTTTGAAGTTCCGTTTTAGGACTCATTCAAATTATCTTATTATGGTCCGTTGAAAAAGCATTTTAAAACCATTTTGCCTCCAGTGAATGCATTAAACAGCAAATTGGCATTGAGGAAAGTCACCAAATGACAAAATTGTTTTATAGTAGTCATTGTGAAGATAAATTGGCTTATTATTAAAACTGTGTTTTAAATATTAGAAATCATTTAAATGTGGAAATACACCAAATTTTCAATGGAATACATATGGACTGTAGATAAGAGACCAATTTCAGCATTCTTTAAGATAACCTTATTGAAATCTATAAATTTTCAGGAAATGCTTGATTAATATATTGAATATTTTTGTTTCAATTTTGTTTTTGTTGATGTAAACTCGCATAATCACTAGGGCGCATTAATTTTCGGCTCTCATCGTGCCAATATTCACCATAAAATTAAATGCTCGTATGATTTGGAGCATGATACGCTGTAAAAAAAAACTCAATTTTTTTTGGATATTTTGCTATCAAACAATATTTCCCGCAAAACTAGAAATTTTTGAAGAGCAGAGAATCGAACAAAGCAGAACAACAAAAACTAACCACGATATCACAGTGAAGTTTGACAGCTGTGGCCATTTGCCCCTATACTGGTTTTGATGGTAGCCAACAGGTTTTATGAAGGACATTTTCAAAATCTTCATATTATTGTAAAGGTTTTATTGATTTGTTTTCACAACCGTCTATAATGTGGGCCATTTTGTTCAGTTTTGAATGTCGTTTTATCAACAAAGCCGGGAGGAGTGCTATACATCTGGAATAAAACTAAAATTGTTACTTGGGTTAGTGAGCCAGTAGGATTATTTTTGGGTTGCATAAAGTCAGTCAGCATATATCCAATAAACTAGACCAGGCCGCACTGATCTTTTTCAAGTTCATTGCTAATCACACTTATCACTCTCAATTCAAAAGACGCAATTCTAAAGTTATTAGTTAAGAGCTTTAGATATTGCTATTTAGAAACTATTGTTCCCATTAAATTTGAGGAAAAGATCAATTCTTTAGTAATTTAAGATTAGGGCCTCAAAGCCAATTGTAAAAAATGACTTCAAACGTTCATTTCTTTTGATACTTAAAACACTCTCGTGAATTGAAGGCAGTTATTGGTAGATTTTTATTTGATCAACCCCAATATTTTGTTGGAAACCTATAAATCTTGCGATTCGTGAGAGATCAGCCTTTAAAGTCATTGCACAGTGGTCCAGAATGCAAATTTAGCTGGAAAGATACATATCAGCCTAAGTTTGAAATTTTGGAGCAAAATTGTCGTCGATAAAGTTGTATCTAATAACAAGGCCCTCCTTTTGGTGTGAATTGAAACTAGGGTGGTCCTTATTTTCAGAGAAATCGAAAATCTAACTTTTTCATTTGCTGAAATAAAGGCATGCATGTACCGACAAAAAAATATACCATCAAAGTTGCTTGAATTTTTTTATTCTACAACTTGTCCGAATAATATTAAAGGCATATGCAAATGAAAAAGTTTGATTTTCAATTTTTCTGAATATAGAACTACCCTAGTTTTCATTCACACCAACAGAAGTGCCAAGTTTTTAAAAACAACTTTTTGCAAGACAATTTTGCTCCAAAACTTCCAACTTAGGCTGAAAATGTATCTTTCCAGTTAAATTCACAGTCTGGAACACTGTGCATTGTTTGCAAATGGCTTTTAAGGTGAATCGCTGCCCCACGCATTTTTTACTATTCTTTATCTCTCTCTCGCAAACTTACCTCGCAATTTCAATTTGATAAATCTCGATTATTAGTGAATGACCATATAATCGAACTCTATCAGATTGCTCACAGCAAGTAAGTATACAAACTGATGTGATTAAATATTCAATATCTATTACAGAATCTAAGTTATATCAATTCTAAATTTTGAAGAAATGGCTGCCGTCGAGAATGCTTCAGCGTATGCCGTTAAAATCTAATCATAGATTACTCGAGAATTGTCGTTTTAAAATGCTTAATATTTACTCATATAGTTGCTTCGCTCTGCAAAAGTTTTCAGTAGTCTACACTGAAAATTTATTTTCGCCAATTAGCGTTTCTCAAACATTGATTTTGTACATTGAAAACATGTCATTTGTAAATTGTATGAAACATTTATGTTACTTTATTACTGGTCAAATGCCATAATGCACGAAATGAGTGAAGAACCAGCTAATCAACGCCTTTTTTCATCGTACTCATGCATGTTAATCAAGTAACTTCTCAAGACTCACTCTGGCCTTCTAATTAGTCACCTAGTGACTCACTAGGAGACCAGGGTGACTCGTGGAAATTCCACGGAATTAAAAACAGCTCTTCCTATAAATACAGTATCGAATCCCATGTCAAACAAGAAACATAAAAAAAAAAACGCTGGAAAACTCCTCGTGCATGTTTTTGTTTCATTTAGATTTCGAGTCAATATAGAATATCTGTCAGTTGCTCATGCAACAACCAGAGTATCGGTTCTTGACTATATGAAACATAATATTCGTAGCTCGTTGCATTGCACAGTGTTTGAAATCGCCGATTTCACGATCAAAACTAAATTACTTCTAAAATATTGGTTTTAGAGTTTTTATTTATTCTAAAAAGTTTTCAGATATCATAAGGCGCACATTGTGATATTAAAAATTTGGTGATTAATCTTCCTAGAAGTGAGATAAAAAACTTACTTTTCCAACAAATGTAGATAGAGACTTGATGTCTTCAGCAAAGTTGTAGCAAATGTCAATACAAACAACATTGCTGAAGACATAAAAGCTCTATGTATAAAGGTTATTGAAATATAAAATATTAATTATTCAATACCTCTAAAATCCAGTTTTTTAACATAACTTTTTTAGATAATTTTTTACGTATTTGTGATCTTCAACAAAGTTGTTTGAGACAATGATATACACATTTTTCTCGAAGCATGCAAGGCTCTATCTGAAAAAACATATTCACTATTATCAATTTTCTTGAAATTTTTGGTCAACTTTCACCATAAATTACTTCTTTCGGTGCAAAATTGTGCAACTGATTCACATGGCAGATTAAAGTTCTAACTTTTCACTATCGTTGGATGGGTGCAACATGTTTGGGCAAAAGTAGGCTGGGGTGGTTACATATTGATCAAATATCCATGATTATCAAATCTGGCTAATGAAAAATTACAAAATAAATCAATTTTTCAATGTTGTATTAGGCTGATGCAAAATTCGAAATATTTGCTCCCCTAAGCTTAATCGACGCCAATTTGGGTCCTGATAGTTCCCAAAAAATTTTAACACATTTGGTTTTGATTTGGCTTTGCACACGCTATTCAAAGTTTGTATGGGAATTAGTATGAAGAATCTCAAACTTACATTTCCAGATCCCTAACATCTTGATATTATGTTCTTAAACCAAATCTTTTAATTATTCATATAGTGTAAGTTGCCAACTATTAAAATGCCGAAGATACCTGACATGTAAATTTTATACAAAAATAGTTATTCAACAAATATAATAATAAGAACTAAAATAATGTAATGTATATAAAATATATATATATAAAATATATAAAATATTTTTAATAATATAAATAAAATAAAATACATAAAATATATGAATATAAAACATAAAAAACATATAAATAATAAGAAAACAAAAATAAGAATAAAACATCATACCTAAAGTGTGTATTTTATGTTTTTTTGAATAACTATTTTTGTATAAAATTTACATGTCAGGTATTTTCGGCATTTTGATAGCTGACAACTTACACAATATGAATGTATATAAGATTTGGCTGATATATAACATTGTTGTATCCTTCTACAATTCTATAGCGCAGCAGTAATATCAAGTAACTGTTGTAACTTGACATCAATCTCAGTGGTTTGGCATTGCCCGGATAATGATGCCTCCAGGACACGACTATTGGATACCCTAGTGGCCCGAGGTAGACAACCCTTCCACGAGATAAGAGATGTTTTGGGAATGCGTGATCTTCCTCTACATCCAAGTGATTTTCGAATTCCTTTGTTTGTCCTGATCTAAGAGATTAACGTCATCACCCTCCTTCCTTCCACTCTAGTAAATTCCCTACCATTGTGTTCCAGTTATACTATCCTTTTGTTTCCGTGCTACTTGTACCTGCCCAGCATACTGTGGTCACCCATCTGCGGCTTAGTTCCTGAAAGGGACTACAGGGATCGAGGATTTGGTAGATGTCGCAACCAAAAGCAGCAAATAATGGCTTAAATAAGTTACCTACCTAGCCCTTTCCAAACGATTATGTGACCCATTAACCTCGAGCTAGCCACGAGTAATTGGCATCCCTCTTTTACTAATAACAAAAAGTAAAATGTTTTGTACAACAATATTGAATATCGGCTCCGTAAAGTGTAACACACGCCTGAGCCTAACAAATAAACGAACTGATAAAAAAATCAATCTCAGTGTCTGTTACCGTAATAAAATCGTCCGATGGATAGCAACGTTTCTTAGCCTCCAGTACTTTGCTATACGGTGGGTAGATATTGGCGTTCCGTTTTTTGCTCCCAATTGTAGTTTTTGTATTGCTTCGTTGAAAAATTGATGTCCACAATTAATGCCAATGCTTCTAAATCGCTATAACTGTTCACTGGCTTTTCTGTTGCTTTTCTCCAAGAGTCTCTTATTTTGGTAGCACGTGACGGTGTTGTTTGTGTCGCTTCTTGAAGAAGCTTTGCTGCATCCGTCTGATTAGTTTCCTTAGTTTCATCTCAGTTGCAAATGATAGCTCAGTGACTTGATAGTTTTCCTGATAGCAGCAGTTTTTCGCCTTTTCGATACAACATTACTTGTTTCGAAAGCAATTGGTTTTCTACCAGTTTTTGTTGTCGTCGAGAAGGAATGTACATCAACATTTAGTTTTAAAGGCTTATTGAAATACTCTGCATTACTTGCCAAAACCTTGTCCATTGAACGATTATGCTTTTTCCACAAAAATGGAAATAATCACAAAGCTTTCCCACGGTTTTTTAAACATTAGAAACAATTTTCGGAGAGGTTTCGGAATCGATTCCTTGAGCATTTAGGGTGTGCGTAAATGCTACTCGTTTTTTCTCTTTCATACTTCTATTTGTATTCTTCCAAAGTAAGAATAAATGGCCTCGATTTATTTCCACTATAATGCAAGATACATTCAAAATAAAAACCCTTGGCAAAGTGTTTAACAGTGACCCAAAAAACGTATTTAACGTAACAAAACCACATACCTGTTAATTCCTCCATCGTATAAACCTTGCTTTTCACGAGTTTTCATACTTTGATACTTGGTCACGAGTTTTCTCACTTCGATACACCAAATAACAGTTGCTTGCTTGTAAATGTCAAAGAGACGATTAAATCCCAAACCCAACGTGACCGGAAATGGAACGACAACGGTGAATAAAATACCCGATCTGAATGAGTGTACTTGTCGGGTAGAAAACTATTAACCATCGATTTAATACCGGTTAGACATGTTGGCGTCATAATCGAAAGCCTGCAAAATTTTCCATTGCCGGGGTATTACGTTTCGAGCTGGATGCCAAAATGATCCAAGAGTGATTGTTTTCCAATAATTGAAATAAGCTGTTAAGGTGGAAGTTGTTCATACAACGTAATCTTCGCATTAGTTCCATTGAGAAAAATCTTCTTTTTAGTTAGTATTTTAATTATTATTATCAAAACAGTGACTTGTTGTTTTTAGATAAAAATGGTATATTGTAACCGTATAAAGCATTGTACAAGGATACATTGATCTTTTGTAATTTTTCATTAGCCAGATTTGATAATCATGGATATTTGATCAATATGTAACCACCCCAGCCTACTTTTGCCCAAACATGTTGCACCCATCCAACGATAGTGAAAAGTTAGAACTTTAATCTGCCATGTGAATCAGTTGCACAATTTTGCACCGAAAGAAGTAATTTATGGTGAAAGTTGACCAAAAATTTCAAGAAAATTGATAATAGTGAATATGTTTTTTAAGATAGAGCCTTGATTGTTTCGACAAAAATGTGTATTTCATTGTCTCAAACAACTTTGTTGAAGATCACAAATACGTAAAAAATTATCTAAAAAAGTTATGTTAAAAAACTGGTTTTTAGAGGTATTGAATAATTAATATTTTATATTTCAATAACCTTTATACATAGAGCTTTTATGTCTTCAGCAATGTTGTTTGTATCAACATTTGCTCTAACTTTGCTGAAGACATCAAGTCTCTATCTACATTTGTTGGAAAAGTAAGTTTTTTATCTCACTTCTAGGAAGATTAATCACCAAATTCTTAATATCACAATGTGCGCCTTATGATATCTGAAAACTTTTTAGAATAAATAAAAACTCTAAAACCAATATTTTAGAAGTAATTTAGTTTTGATCGTGAAATCGGCGATTTCAAACACTGTGCATTGTTTTCGTACAATCCACGAATGTTCTTTCTGTGTAAACAAATGTACCATGATTTTGTCAGTTCTGCGTGTGACATGAAATACGAACCTAGTTTCTTAAAAAGTACACACCCGTATCGTTGCAGAAAACACCGAGTAGATTCGTTAATCCTACCTTCGATTGCGTAATATAAACGAAGATGATAAGTATGATAATCTATATTGTCTATTCAGGAAGTTGTTCCCAACTCAAACAAAAGTATCGAAGCATTCGAAATTAATTCCAGCAACCTCGAGATAGATGACAGAAAAGGTGAAAAGTACAATACTCGGATCGAGCCATCGAGAGTGAGCTTGGAATTATCTATTTCTATTTGATGTTCTATAGTTTGGACCCTAGGTTCCGATACATGGTAAGTTTCGGAGTCTTGGGGTCAAGGGGCGTGCCTTTCAAGCGTGCTCTAACTCTTCAGAAGGTCTAAATAACGGAATCTTTCAATTCAACTCGATTCATCGCCAACAAAACAAGCAGTGACAACTGTAACAACACCGAATACTTCATCATTTATCAATAGTGATGAAGCAACGCGGCATGCACTAAACAAAGGATTCGGGATATATATTACATTAGATAATATTACTGATCGCAGTGGTTTATGTCCCGAACAGACGAAAAAAAATTGCAAGAGGCTTACTACTGGCGATTATATAAAAGCTGATAATCTTTTCAAACAAAAACAATATGACCGTAATCACGAAGATCGCAGTAAGCGTAGACCGTGGGCGGTTCTTTTTTGAGAGCTGTCAAGTTATTTTATTTCGTTGCACAGTGATTTTGATTTTTCATGTGACATTTCTTTTCGGAATGGTTTTTTATCTGTTATTTTATCTGTCATGGTATTGTATTTTTGCGCGGTTGGTCAGAGTCCTTTGGCCGGATAGCAAAGTGCTACTATTCTAGAGACAAAAGTGTATTATTTAGCATAACGACGGTTTGCCATACCAAATGAAGATTGAACAGTATTTTTGGTGAGATATATCTGATTATAACTTAATTTTAACGATACTACTAGGTACGTGCCACCCTCGAAAAATAGTATGCTTTGATGGTGGAAGTGTATGCAAAATACTACGAACTCGTGACTTTGGCGTGAGAGGTATGGATGTTAACCACTAAGCCGGAGTCGCCCTCCATCCATATGATGTTTTTACTGTATGTAAGCGAGGCTTGTTGTAAGTGAACGCGACCTCAGAATGGACGTAAGTAACCAGGCATTCTGAAATGAAAATGTGAAATGTGGTAGATACAAATAAAACCTTCAGATAATGTGGCAGATTGTGCTGTTTTGACTATCTCAAAATGAGCGCAAAATGAGAATTACGAAAACTTCAATTGATTTTTTCTTCTGGCGTTGTAAAATTTCCAACCGTTTATGTTTTAAGTCACCAATTTACTAAAAGTCGCATTGAAAACTTACTTTTCTAGTAGTTTAGAGTGACTATCTACTCTCTAATTGACTTCAAACCTCAAAATCGATTGAATGTTGTAAAAAGAATATAATGTTAAATCGATGGTTTGGTTTTTTTCTCTCATAATTTTCGCCAGTACCCTGTGGTATTTGAGCCAAATTTTTGACGTTTTAGAATTTTTTTTTTAGTTCGTTTATTTGTTAGGCTCAGGCTTGTGTAACACTTTACGGAGCCGGTACTCAATATTGTTGTACAAAAAATTTTACTTTTTGTTATTAGTAAAAGAGGGATGCCAATTACTCGTGGCTAGCTCGAGGTTAATGAGTCACATTTTCGTTTGGAAAGGGCTAGGTAGGTAACTTATTTAAGTCATTATTTGCTGCTTTCGGTTGCGAAATCTACCAAATCCTCGATCTCTGTAGTCCCTTTCAGGAACTAAGCCGCAGACGGGTGACCACAGCTTGTTGAGAAGGTACAAGTAGCACAGGAACAAAAGGATAGTATAACTGGGACACAATGGTAGGGAATTTACTAGAGTGGAAGGAAGGGGGGTGACATTACACTCTTAGATCAGACAAACAAAGGAATTCGCAAATCGCATGCATGTAGGGAAGATCACGCATTCCCAAAACATCTCTTATCTAGCGAAAGGGTTGTCTACCTCGGGCCACTAGGGTATCCAATAGTCGTGCTCTGGAGGCATCATTATCCGGGCAATGCCAAACTGCGTGAGCGATGTCATCATAACCGGTTCCGCACCTACATAAATTGCTATCGACGAGGTTAATTCTGTAGAGATGTGCGTCTAGCGAGTAGTGGTTGGACATAAGTCTTGACATCACACGAATGAAACCGCGACTTACATCCAGACCATTGAACCACGATCTCGACGAAACATTTGGAATAATGGAATGTAACCACCGCCCAAGAGAATTACTTGTCCAATCGTTTTGCCAACTTTGAAGAGAACTCTGACGTACTAATGGGAAAAATTCATCATGTGAAATTCTTCTTTCAAAAATCTCGCCTTCTTGTGCGCCCACCTTTGCTAGAGAGTCCGCCATCTCATTGCCTGGGATTGAGCAATGTCAGGGGACCCATACAATCTTAAATGATCTTTCGACCAAAGCACACATCTGCTCCCTTATATTTGCAAGGAAGTAAGATGAGTGCCTCACTGTTTTCATCGACTGCAGGGCCTCAATAGAACTGAGACTATCTGAGAAGATGAAATAATGGTCTATGGGCATGACTATCCCCAATGAGAAATTGATTGCTGCCAGCTCAGCAACATATACGGAACAAGGTTCCTGAAGTTTCCGGAAGGCAGATGAGTATTCATTGTGAACACCGAAACCAGTGGATCCATCAATCCGTGACACATCAGTAAAAAATCTACTATTGCAAATGACATGTCGGTACTTTTTAATAAAAATATGGGGAATTAAAATATGCCGAAGTTGATCTGGAACTCCTTGAATGACCTGTTTCATGGAGAGATCATAATCAATGGAGGAACTGTGATAAGGGAAGCGTATACTAGGAGAACTATAGCGTGGAAGACTAATAATGGATGACAAGAATTCGCAAGAATCTAGACTGGGTACTCAATTTGAGCATTTCTTCAGTTTTCAATCACAAGGTTGTTACTGATTCCACACTTGATCAGTATTCTAGATGAGAGCTCCCAGAAGCGGTTCTGTAAGGGTTTTACTCCTGCCAGAGCCCAAAGGCTCATATTATGCGTTGAATGCATACAGCCAAGGGCAATACGTAAACAACGATATTGAACGCGTTCCAATTTAATGAGATCGCTGTTTCTTGCCGAGAGGAAGCAAAAAGAGCCATATTTGAGAACTGAAAGAATAGTTGTTTTGTAGAGTTTAATAAGGTCTTTCGGGTGAGCACCCCACAATGTTCCGGAAATTGATCTTAGAAAATTGATCCTTGGTTGACATTTCTGTTTTAAATACGCAATGTGAGTACTCCAAGTGCATTTTGAATCAAACATGACTCCAAGGTATTTGAAGGTCAAAGATTGGGTAATGTCTCTATCCAACAGCTTGAGACGCAGTTGGGCTGGGAACCGTTTTCTACTAAACACTACAAATTCGTTTTTTTTTGCGGTGAAAACTCGATCCCTAAATTTCTGGCACAGATGGACAGATTATTTAGGGAATTTCGCAATGGTCTTTGCAAGACTTCCGCACGCGGACTTCTTAAGGAGATCACAGCATCGTCTGCAAGTTGTCTTAGCGTGCATCTATTTTCCAAGCAGTTATCAATATCTTTAACATAAAAATTATAAAGTAAGGGATTTAAACATGAGCCTTGGGGTAAGCCCATGTAGCTAATTCTGGAAGTTGTCAGTTGACCTAGATTGGAGGTCATTTGTTTTTCTGACAGTAAATTATACAAAACATTATTTAAAATTCCTGGTAAACCATTACTGTGCAGGCTATCTGTCAGTATATCTATGGAAACTGAATCAAATGCGCCCTTAATATCCAGAAACACTGAAGCCAATTGCTCCTTGTGTGCAAAGGCCAGTTGTATATCAGATGAAAGCAACGCTAAGCAATCGTTTGTTCCTTTGCTCTTTCGGAAACCAAATTGCGTATTTGATAGCAGGTTGTTTGATTCAACCCAACGGTCAAGTCTTGATAGGATCATTTTTTCTAACAATTTCCTTAAACATGATAGCATAGAGATCGGACGGTATGAATTGTAATCAGACGCTGGTTTCCCAGGCTTTTGAATAGCTATTACTTTAATCTGTCTCCATTCGGGTGGAACTATGTTTAATTCCATGAGAGTGTTATACAGGTTAAGTAATCGTCTTTTAGCGATCTCGGGGAGATTTTTCAGAAGGTTAAATTTAATCATATCGCTTCCCGGAGCAGAGTTGTTCGATGAAAGAAGTGCCATTGAAAATTCCAACATTGTGAATGGTTCGTCCAGAAAACCGTTACTTCGGATGGAATCCCGTGAATTCGGTTGTGTTGGGACAGAGTCTGGACAAACCTTTTTAGCGAAGTCGAATATCCACTGCATGGAGTGTTCTTCACTCTCATTGGAGGATGAGCGGTTTCGCATGTAACGAGCCTTTCTCTAAAGCGTTGTCATCGAGGTTTCTCTAGATAGTCCCTCTACAAACAAACGCCAATAATTGCGTTTCTTAGCTTTGAGTAAGTTTTTAAGCTTTTTTTCAAGCTTTAGGTACTTATCAAAAAGCTCACATGTTTCATGTCTACGATAATCTTCAAACGCATCGGATTTCTCAAGATACAACTTTCTGAGATTCTAATGCACTTTTGTACATCAGTTCGGAAAAGAAACGATACTCTTCTAATGGTGGAAAAGGATCGGAAGTATCAATACCAAGGGTTACCACCGATGCAAAATGTTGCCAATCAATATGCTTCGTGAGGTCATAAGCAACATGGATTGACTGGTCTGTTTTTTTAAAACTATTTGTGATTGAGATAATAATTGGTAAGTGATCACTACCATGGGGATCATTGATTACCTTCCACAGACAATCTAATGATAGTGAATTAGGGCACAAAGATATGTCAAGTCGACTCTCCCTGGTAGGAGGTTTTGCTATTCGTGTCGCTTCCCCAGTGTTCAAGATGATTAAGTTGAAATCGTCGCATAAGTCATAGAAAATACCCGCTCTATTGTCATCGTATTGTTCGCTCCAAGCAGTACCGTGGGAGTTCAGATCGCCCAGAATCAGAACTGGAGATGGAAGTAAATTAACTGAACTCCAAAGTTGACGGCGGTTTATTGATGTCCTCGGACGGACATAGACAAAAGCTATGCAAAGATCTTTATTCTTGACATTTATTTGGCAAGCGACGATTTCAATGCCTGAGATTATTGGGAGTGTGATTTTATAGAAGGGGTAGCACTTTTTGATCCCCAAAAGTACGCCACCATATGAATCATCTCTATCCAGGCGAATAATGTTAAAATCGTGGAAGTTTAATTCATCTTCAGAAGAAAGGCATGTTTCACAGAGAGCAAATATATCACAATTAGAATTGTGAATCAAATACTTGAACGAGTTTAATTTAGGTATTAGACTACGACAGTTTCATTGTAATACGGTGATTATATCTCGAGTACTTTTTCAAACAGACGTATCTGATTTTGTAAACAAAGTGGGGAAGTAACATTCAAACGTTAAATCCTTGAAACTCATAGCACTTTCATTCAAACTAGGGCCACCAACATAAGGAATAACATTTCCCTAACACGATGGTGATGCTACTTTCCATGAGGGTGCTGAGAGTTTTAGGAAATTGATGTTTGAATACTACTTCCCCTCTTTGTTTACAAAATCAGATACGTCTGTTTAAAAAGTACTCGAGATATCTTGAACCTCACTCGACGAATTATTCATCGAAAAATATGAATTCACCAATGAGGGGCCATGATACAGTCAATTGCTTGAAGTAGTTTCCAACTATAGGAATAAGCAGGTCAATAATCCCTCGGAGCGGTGAAGCATCCGAAAGACCAAGAGCATTTAAAATGTTATCCACAATGTCCCTAAAATTAATCTTACCTTGCTTGGACGGGATATTCTGAACATTGCGGGAAGACATAGTTTTTGCTTTTGACAACCTCTTACGGTTACCGTTATTATGTAGCGGCGGGGTGGAATAGCTACAGCTAGGAACGGATGCATCAGCACTTTGTATGAGAAAAAATTATAATTTAAATATAAGAACCTATGTTAATGACTTATACGTGAAAATGTACATATAAAAAAAATACATATAGAGTAAAACCCTCACCTAGAAAACACCTATGAGTCTTTATTGACGTAAACAGTATTTCGAACATTCATATAACATCATATAACGTCAAAATGGATAGCCATCAATCCTTATCAGGTTAAAATTTTACTTGAGGCATATTCGTTTAAAGACGATTCAAATATGACGTCCACTATTGTTTTAGATTTATCAGCCCCCCTCTATCACATTTTTGCCCATATCTTTCACACGTACTGTAACAAATCTTGATCTTCATAATTCCTCTCCCTAAAGATATACACCGCCATATTTGATCGCCCCTAAGCTCCATATTAAATCGCCCTTAAAAATAAAAATATAATAATAACGGATAAGAATAGAATACGAAGCAAACAATTATGAATTACTGTTACATAAACGTATATTTTTGATTCTGTTTTACTGATGTTAAGGGAAATTTAATGGTTTTGACCCTCTTCAAATGTTAGTCTAGATGAATATTGTTTTTTGCAAAGACGTTCAATACATTCAATTTTTTATGACTGCTAAATTTTATCGGATTCTATAGGGGTGTTGAAGACTATAACAAGCAAGTTTGCGTGATACATGGTAAAAATAGGACATAAAAAGGTGGTTTTTGGAAAAACTTTTTTTTCTCAATAGTTCTCATCTTGCAATGTATCGCGAACTTTTAGACAGTTATTAAAAAAAAAATTCGTCCAATTCTTAGATAGATATATTTTGCAAATCTATTTTTTTTTTAATTTTTGTTTAGCGTGTACGGAGTGATTTCATAATGTTCACATTTTTTTCATAAAAGTTCAGACGATTTTCTAAAAGTTATATATTCATCACTTTTTTGTTGGTCTTTTCCTTTTTGAGCTATGTTGATTTGAAAAAAACTCGTTCAAAAAACTTAATCCTTTTTCAAATCAAAGTCTAGATAAATTTAAAAAGAGTGTGCAAAATTGCTTGAAAAGACATAGTCTACACACTCACAAATTTTCATTGGATTCTGAAAGGGTGCTGCCAACCACGAAGAGGAGTTGGCGTGAAATTCGTCTTAAGATTTATTTCTTTTTTTGAAGCATTAATCAAAAAACTTAATGAATTCCTTTGTTATTAATCATTTCAATAATTAATATTAATCGTCGAACAAAAGAGAATCTTAGAACCCATTGTTGGCAGTAGAATTTCATTTACTGTTAAAATTTCATAATACACCCTATATTCTAGGTTTCTACTTTTTCCATGCTAGCAAACGTTGCGTGTGCATTTTACCTAAACTGGACACCGAGCGCTTTTTTAATAACAGCTCATATGCCAAATCAGTCAATTTGTACAACACCGCAGCAGTGTTTATTGATTTGCCAATTTTCCCATTTTCTCCGCCAAGTAGGTTACCGTATATGAAAACAAACCATAATAGTGCATCAGTTAGACTAATGACACTGTCTTTATTGGTAACACACTGCCATGCACGCAAAACAAAACAACAACAAAAAACAACAAAAAACTGCACCAACAGCACTGGACCAATCAAAGCAAGCGCTAGGCAATTACATCACACTTTTCCTCTTGTTTCGTGAGTAACAACACTTTCCCAGGCGTTGAAAAACCGAAACCTATCGATGGCTGATGGCGTTTTTCGCTGCCGCTGACAGCTTTTGGGTAACTATTTTTTTCATACCGACGTCGCCGGTCGCAAGCTGATTGGTCGGTTCCTCAAAAGTGGGTTTTTCGCTGTGTGCCAATTTCACACCGATATTGAAGAATATTATCGATTCGGCAGACTAATTTGATTTTTTTTTTTCGGAAAATTCGGTTACAAAAAATAAATTATTACGTTTTTTTTTAGCTTCCCAAATTGTGAAACACAGTGAATTCCCCTTAACACACCGCGAGCACCACTTGTTTCCTGACCTGCGACATCCAGGCCGGTATTTTTCGAGTTTGCCTCGTCATTATTGACGTTGGTCAGGTTGTTTGCATGCAACATTTTGTAGCACAGTTTTGTTCGGTCTATGTTTTTAAGCTTCTCACCTGCACATGCACTTCATTCGATGCACCGCTGGTAAATTAGTATGCAAACAATAATCACATTATTGTCGGCGGTGGCGGTGGGGTTGGTTTCTCCTGCACGGGCTCAATTTGAGTGGGCAGCTCGCTTGTAAGGGTTCATTTTCCCATAAACATGATGAAAGTTGGACGGTCGGTGGTCGTCGGCGAATGTGTGGGCTCGCGGAAAATTGGTTTGCAATCCGTGGAATCTGAACTGATTGACTGACTGACTGACGGACGATGGGCGGTGTGAGCAAACTGCGTGATCGATGCCAATGGCCACTGCAAATTGATGTTATTTAATCTGATTAACGAAAACTGATTTTGGTCGCACACTGGTTGGCTTGGAAGATACTGGAGATATGCCGTGTGTGCTTTTATTTTTGAAATTAGGGGTATTCAATTAGCTGAATTCTAAAACTACAAGGTACAGCTCCATTGGGTTGTTCGAACTGATGAAGTACGACTACGGAACTAAATATAAGCCATTTTGATTCTGAAATACAATATTGTTTGGATTAACTCTTTCATGACTGAAGCTTTTCAAGTGTTATTGGACAAGAAATTTGATGGTCTGATTAAATTGGTGCTTAATAACATGGAAATTATTGAAAAAAAGTAGGATATTATATCTTTTAGATGTGATCAGACTCCCCTGGAGGTCAAAAATTAAAATCCACAGTTGTAACTGTTATGATATATGTTCAAACATAAACAATGAATTTCTGGAGGTTTGCAGGGCCTGAGGAGACCATCAAACATTATGAGATAATTTTGGGATATTTTATGCCAAACAAACTACATCAGCTTTGCATAGCCCCTAAAAATACTGTTACAATTGTAGACCTTAAGTTTTGAAAGACAGTTTGAAAGATCTGAAACTAACAAGATTATCCTGGACGTTTCAGAATTCTCATTGAACATGTTCGAGTTTTTATCGTCATTACCCAAGTAACAATTTTGGTTTTATGAGGGGTTCTGAAGACCATGATTTAGCCTTTAAGTATGCTTTAAAACCACAATAAAACTTGAATTGCTACTTGGGTATATAATAATTATATAGTAATTTAAGTTCTGAACTCAAGGTCAGTTTTTATGAGCCTAAACATCACATGAATATCCGACAATAACTGATCACATTACAAAAGATTTACTGAATGTGTTTGAATGTATATCGTCACCTCTCATAGGTTATAAAGTTAATGTTACGACTATAGATCCCAACTTCTGAACTTGAGAGCAGTTGACTTAGAATATCTCAAAGAATCTCATTATATATGTTGACTTTCAAGAAGACTCACTTAATTTAGTCAAATACATATTGTCACTTTGTTTAGCCCAGGAAGGTACAGTTACTGCTGTCGATTCTATGTATTGCATTCCAGGATAGTTTGGATAACTTAGACCATCCAACTATTATTTCATAATATATGTTGTTCCTCCAAAATATTCCAAAATATTCAATTAATATGTTTCAATGCACATAGTAGCTTTGCATAGCCCAGAAAGCTTTTTACAACTATAGGTCCAACGTTCTGATCTGTAGGATAGTTTGGATGACTCAGAACATGTCATATTGTTTATAATGTTTGTTGACCTATTAAGTGAATATGTTTGAATATTAATTGTAACTTTGCACAGCTTAAAAAATTCTGTTACAATTGTACATATTAAGTTCTGATCACCAGGACAGTTTGGATGACCTAGAGCATCTCAAGATTATCTTCTAATCTATGTTTACGTTCGAAAATATTCACTGCATACGCTTGAATACGTCATACAACTTTGTACAGTCAAAAAGCTACTGTTATCTTTGTAGAGTTCAAGTTCTAAACTCAAGGACAGTTTGAATTACATAAAAGATCATAAAATTTCTAAAATAATGACCTTCCGAAAGATTGATTGGATATGTTTGAATTTATATGGACACCTTATATAGCCGCATAAACAACTGTTACAACTGTACATCTTATGTTTCGAACTTAGGACAGCTTGGAAGACCTAGATCATCCCAGTGTATCTCATGTTTTTTTACGTTACGAAATTATTCACTCAATATGGTTGAAACCGTAGCGTAACATTGATAGCCCAAAAAGCTATAGTTACTACTGTAGATCTTATGTTATGAACTCATGGATAGTTTGGATGACCTAGCACCTCACACAGTTATCAAATAATGACTGTTGACCTTCCAATGGTTCATTCAATATGTTTGAATACATAACGAACCTAATATAGCCCAAAAAGGCTACTGTCACATCTGTAGAACAGATGTTCTGCACTCAAGTACATTTTGGATAAACTAGAACATTCCAGGAAGTTAAAAAATATTTAACGTTTATCAACGAGAATTTAAAAATTCGTATGTATTTGCGCCATAGTCTTAAACAGCGCCTTAAAGGGTGTCCACGATGAAATTGCCACACACAAAAATTGATTCGCAAAATTCGAGTTTTCATCCGATTGCCATCAAATTTTCAGGGATTGAGAAATAACTATTAAACTTCATTTTACCATTTTACTCGTATTTTATTTACAGTCCATACGCAAATGCCCGCACCTTGGCCTTAACCCCGGCCATAAGATTCTGCACAACCTGTGAATCAACCGTTTTTGCATGTAAACCCATACTTTCTTCAGTTCCTCGACTGTCTTCACTACCTTAGGTCGTTTAAGAAGGTGCTGCTTCATAATCGCCCAGTACTTCTCGATGGGGCGGAGCTCCGGAGTGTGGGGAGGGTTGAACATTTTCGGCACGAAATTGACCTTATTGTCCGCATACCACTTCAGCACGTCCTTGGAGTAGTGGCATGAGGCCAAATCCGGCCAGAAGATTGTTGGGACGTTGTGGGCCTTCAGGAGAGGAAGCAGCCGCTTCTGGAGGCACTCTTTATGTACACCTGTCCGTTCATCGTGTCCTGGGTCACGAAAGGTGCACTCCGCTTCCCGCACGTGCAGATGGCTTGCCAAACCAGGAATTTCTTCGCAAATTTGGACATCTTCTGAGTGCGGACATGCTCCGGAACGCTGAACTTATCCTTGGCCGTGAAAAACAGGTTGCCGGGGATCTGTTTGAAGTCGGCCTTCACATATGTTTCGTCGTCCATGATGCAGCATTCAACTTTCGTCAGCATGTTGAGGTACAACTTCCTGGCACGGGTTTTGGCGGACTTGTTCTGCTTCTCGTCGCGATTAGGGGCCTTTTGTACCTTGAACGTTCGAAGCCAGCCTTAGTTTTGGCCTTCTGGACAAAACTTCGGCTTAGGTGCAGCTTCTTAGCCACATCCCGAACGGAGGCGTTCGGATTTCGGTTGAAGGCCCCAACTACGCGGTTGTGATTTTTGGTGTTGTACGGAATACTTTTTCCTTCACTTCTGGGCTTCCGATCGGTGGTCAACCGTTCCTCGAACCGCTTAATCACTCGCGACACCGTGGAATTCGCGATTCCCAACGTTTTAGCGATGGAACGATGCGAGAGATCCTTGTTCTCGTGATGAATGCGCAAGATTTTATCACGCACGAGCTGTTCTTTCGACTCCATTTCCGCGAGTTTTGATCACAGGACTTTAAAACTTGCAGGATGTAAATAATGCACTATGAACTAAATCCACCCAAATTTTCATTAAATTTTACCCAACGGTTAAAAGTTGAAGAGCAATTTAATAGTGTGTGGCAATTTCACCGTATGGACACCCTTTATACTAATAATTTATTTTTTACCTGAATTTTCTTAAAATTCAGGATGTTCCTAGGTCGTCAATTATGCCTTAAAATCATGTGTTTTTATATTCCCCGTATAGACAAAATGATAAAAACAAATTTGCCCAGAGACAGTGTACAATTTGGTTTAGTTTGCGATTTTTTATAGCCATTTTTACTTTAGAGTCATATACATATAACCCCTTCGGCCTTGAAGGAGTTAATAAACCCGTAACAACAAGGCTTAAAATTTACGCCGTTTTTCAGTACTATGTGGCCTGGAAATGAGCGATAGTTTGTTTTTAAGTTGATGCGTAGAAATATTTCCAAACAATTGGTGAATATATTTTCATTTTCTTTTGAGAAATGACTGAGATATTAACGCTCAAAAATCTGGCCCTTTTTCGTGACGGTCGCAATGCGAGTTTTCTTTCAAATTGTACCCCAGTATCAGAAAACAAAGCCGTAGTCCTACGTCAAAAAACATCTGGAACTAAAACAACAATTTTTTTCGGATGGTTGTGAGTGATCATATTTTGCAATATGGACGACGGGCAAGTTCCCGGTCAGAAGGATGTGTCTACACTCGTCTGAGTTTCGCGGCTGCAAAGTGAATGGAGTGATCCTCCGCAGCTGTTGGGCACCGCCATCCAGTTTTCTCAAAGCGTTGATTGGATGTCCATTGGAGCCTAACCAGCTGCAAACCAGCGTTGGTGCTCAGCGATCAACTTCAATGTCTGATCACTGGTGGGTCACCTTACAGACTGGGGCCTGATCCTCGCCGAAGGGCGCGGTCGGGTTCAACGTTTTCGATCATCGTGATATTCTGCAGCCCTGGACTATCAAAAGCAACTGGAGGGTGGAGGATGGCTGCAGCCATAGCGACCACTTGGTAGTTCGTTATGGGACTCACAATACTACTCTATTCGTCCCCAGGTCGAGAACATTATACTTCGACGAAGAAGTATTCAATGAGGCG
>JASCZW010009752.1:0-40536 GCA_034211315.2 Aedes japonicus
AAAAGTATTGTTTGTTATTTCAATCAATGAATTTTGAAAATTATATCAGTTTCATTTTTTGTGTGAAATTTACTCTTCTTCAATCAAGACCCTGGTGAAATGTCACGTTGAAATTTGTCTGAATTCGATTTCAGTAGTTTTGCTAGGTAGTGGTCGTTCTTTAGATGTCCTACTAAGCAGAGAGCATCTAAGATATTTGGTCGAAATAAATTTGCTCGAATGACATATAGTAGAATGGACATATCATGGTAAGAAGATATTCAAGATAAATACATCAAAAGAATAATCCTATAGGTTGTTCCAGAAAGTATATTCACGATTTAAAGAGATGAACATTTTTTAGGAAATAGCATTTTAGTTTCATGCATCATTTCTTTATAATATTCTCTCTCAATAGCATATTCAAAAATTTGCCATCGTTAACGTTGCTCATCATTCTCTACACAAACTCCTTCGCAATTGAGTTAGACAATTTTTTCCAGTCCTTCGAAATATTTTTCGATGGTATCTGCTGCTTTAACATGTTTTCTTAGATAAGTTGTAGCCCAGTTAGAATGGGAACATCGACTATTGCGCATATTTATGACATACATTAACAAAACAGTATTCTGTTGTTACTACAATGTTCGACTCTATGTGAACTCTAGAGAGAAAATACAAAAAAAATAATCATCTCGATTTCGAAGAAATTTACGGACGTTTCCCGGAATATGTTTCATCAAACGGCGCATACTGTTCTCATCCATCGTTCCACTCATTCCACTTGATTCTCATTTCATTGATGCTTTTGACGACACTGCCATTCACCTTCAGCTTCCTCTTCAAATTTAATTTATTTGACGTCAAACAAAGTAGACCAATACAAATTACACATTACATAGATAATTACATGTTTACTTCCTTAAACTGAACTTAAATGCTATCTTGTGTTAATTCGCTGATTTTTTAAATATTTTTGCAATTTTTTCTTAGAATGATTAAAGTCGCACATTTCACTATACTGATTATAGAGAGTCATCATGCTGTTCAGCGGTCCAAATTTAGCATAATCAGTACGGTGACGATCAGCCGCGAATAGATTACGATTACGTAATTGTCGAGTTGGAGCATAAAAATTCAGCTTTGATAAAAGATCACTTGAGTCAATGCGATGTGATACCAAATCGTTTACAAACAAAACTTTTGCAAAATCCCTACGTTCTTTCAAAGTTTGAATATTGATCAGCATACAACGTGCCTCATATGCTGGTAGTGGTAAAGCTGTCCATCCTAGCCTGCGTAGTGCATATAATAAAAACTGTTTTTGAATTGACTCTATTCTTTCTTCATGTTTTTTTATATAGGAGGACCAAACAATACTACAATATTCTAATATTGACCGCACATAAGCAACATAAAGAGTTTTAATTGTATAAGGATCTTGAAAGTGGTATCCAAAACGTTTTATAAAATTAAGCATATTGCCTGCTCTATGGATTATCGTGTTATAATGATCTACAAATGTAAGTTTTGAGTCTAGAATAATCCCTAAGTCTCTTATCTTATCGTATTTTTTGGACAATTTCATTTCCTAATATGACTTGAAAATTTGGTGTGCTTTGTTTTCTGCTGTACGTAATAAGATTACATTTTTTTAACATTTAGTTTCAATAGACTTTTGCAGCACCATGTATGGAAGATTTGAATTTCATTACGAAATACATTAATGTCATTATCGTTCTTAATTTCTAGGTACACTTTATGTCATCCGCATATATGAGAAAATTAAGTTTTTTTAAAATAAGTGATATGTCATTGACGTATAAGATGAAAAGAAGAGGTCCTAAATGTGAACCTTGAGGAACCCCGATGTGACTTGGATTGGAATAGACATTTTATTGTTAAACTTTACAATTTGCTGACGATCAGTTAAATAAGACTCAATCCAGTTAAGTAGTTTCATCTCAAATCCCATCTTTTCAAGCTTGAAAATCAGCATTGGAATATCTAATCTATCAAACGCTTTGCTGAAGTCGGTGTAAAGAGCTTCAACGTGATTACCTTTATCCATTGCATTTAATGAGAAATTGACGAATTCCAGCAAATTCGTAGCTGTTGAACGTCCTTTGAAAAAGCCATGTTGTGCAGTAGTTATTCTATTTTTAACTTGGCTAAATACATTTTTATTTATAATCGATTCGAAAAGTTTTGGAATGCATGATATTATGGCAGTGCCACGATAATTTCGAATATCGGATTTTTTTGCCAGATTTATAAATTGGAATTAGAAAAGACTTTTTCCATTCTTTCGGGAATTCACCACTTTCCAGTGACTTATTGAACAGCCAAAATAAAGGAGTTGTAAGTTCACTTGCTAGATTTTTTATGAATACTGGTGGAAGTCCGTCAGGTCCTGGGCCTTTATTGGCATCTAATTGTTTAAGACCAGTAAGAATGTCTTGTACGAAAATGCTACTGACCCCAATATCCCTTGGAAAGTCAGGAAAGTATGAGAAATATTCTAAGTCACGATCATTATCCGAAAATTTAGTGTAGGTTTCTTGAAAAAATGTAGCAACAAGATTACAAATATCTTCTGAATTATCTCCTACTTTTTTTTTCGTCCAATGTCATATTAGTTGGAAAGTTGCATGATTTAGTCTTAGTTTTAACGTAATTGAAGAAATTTTGCGGACATGACCTAATCTCACTTTCAGTCTTTGTATTATACTCCGATAGTGCGGAGGTTATAGCTAAGTTAAGTTGATCACAGATATTCAGATACCTTTCCAAATTAGCTTGATTATTGTGATTTCTGTAAATTTTGTGAGCCTTTTGTTTCCGATTTTTCAAATTAGTGATTTGTTTGTTGAACCAAATTGGTTTTTTAGAAGCATTATTTCGTCTTTTTTTTGTGAGTGGAACTTCTTCCTGAACTATTTCCAGTAACAATTTATGAAATGTCTCTACTGCACAGTCAACATTATTTTGATACTTTAAGACCTTTTGCCAGTCTGTGTTTTTCAATTTACACTTAATATTGTCATAATTGGCTTTCTTGTAATCAAAGACGTTTTCATAATCAAATTCATTCGGATTTTGTTTTTTATGTACAAATACAGAAAACTCGATTGCTGTGTGAAACGCCTCATTCTTCCATAAAGGATAAAGAGATTCACTAACACAGAAATCCTCTTGTGTATTTGTTAATAGAAAATACAAGTAGCAATTTTGTTGATTTTTCACGTGGTTAATTTGGTTAAGCCCTAAAACGCAATTTTCTCAAAAATGAAATGCAATGTTTCGTTATCACCAACGACAGGAAGTAAAATACTCTCATTTTCCGAGTCAGGAATAAAATCTGCATTGCGCTGATTAAAATCGCCATATATATGAATTTTATATTCAGGAGGAAATTGAGTTATAGTTTCTTCAGCTGCTTGAAAGAATAATTCGTATGTTGACTTACAAGCTTGATCTGGTGGAAAATATACTGTTGCAAAAATATGAGTTTCACCAGCAATATGTGTTTTCACCCATACATGCTCAAATTCTTTAAATTTAGATGAAACCAGGAGTTCTGAACTAAAATTTGATGAAACTGCAATGAGAACTCCTCCGCCAGACAATCTTTGTGTTAAAAGTAAATCCCGGTCATCCCTAAAAACATTATAATCACTTCCAAAAATTTCTTCACTTTTAATACTATTATTCCAGCTTGTTTCGGTACCCAGGATAATCGAAAAATTGGAACCTAAAATATTTTTATGTATAACATTCATTTTTGCTGCACTTTTCATGCGATTGAAATTCTGGCAATACACCAGAATTTCGGTGGAAGGTAATTGTGGAGAAATTGATCGAAGTACGTCATTATTTAAAACTATAGATACATTACCGGGCGCGTCCGGTTCGTTATATTTCTACCTCTGTAGAGTGCGTCAGGTCGTGCGAAAACACGGCCGCTCACAGGAGCAGGACGTGCAGTGCTGCGAGAAAGAGCTCCGCAGGGCAGGACTTAGTATATACTCCGGTGGAGCTGCTCGGTGACTTCTGAGGTTGTTGGTGATGTTATTGTTGTTGAGATTGCTGTTGTTGTGACTATGGTTGATGCTGTGGTTGTTGTTATTATTGTTGTTGATGTTGTTGTTGTTGTTGTTGTTGTTGCTGTTGTTATTGTTGCTGTTGTTATTATTATTGAAGTTCCTCGTGTTGCGGTTATTATTATTGTTGTGGTTGTTGTTGTTGTTGTTATTGCTGTTGTTATTGTTAGTGTTCCTCCAGTTGCGGTTATTATTATTGTTGTTGTTGTTGTTGTTGTTGTTGTTGTTGTTGTTGTTGTTGTTGTTATTGTTGAAGTTCCTCGTGTTGCGGTTATTATTATTGTTGTGGTTGTTGTTGTTGTTGTTGTTGTTGTTGTTGTTGTTGTTGTTGTTGTTATTGTTGTTGTTGTTGTTATTGCTGTTGTTATTGTTATTGTTAGAGTTCCTCCTGTTGCGGTTATTATTATTGTTGTGGTTGTTGTTGTTGTTGTTGTTGTTGTTATTACTGTTGTTATTGTTAGAGTTCCTCCAGTTCCAGTTAGTATTATTGTTGTGGTAGTTGCTGTTGTTATTGTTGAAGTTCCTCGTGTTGCGGTTATTATTATTGTTGTGGTTGTTGTTGTTGTTGTTGTTGCTGTTGTTATTGTTGAAGTTCCTCCTGTTTCGCTTTCTACGGTTGCGGGATTTTTGAGCACCTATCTCCTGCTGTCGTCGACGCAGTTGACGCAAATCATAGGCTGACCAATCAGCTCTCCATACATTTTTGGCACCTAGTTGACGCCAGCCAGAACTGCCTTCTAAGGGCTCGTCGACATAAGATCTAGCGAGTGCAAGATCTTGAGCCAGCTCATCAGCAGAGAGAGCTGATGGCTGTTGTTAATTGTTGCAGGTTCAGGAAGTTGCAAGGCAGCCACTGATCACGATAAATATTTTACTTCGTTAAGGATTGCCGCTGCCGGGAATTCCTTTGTTACAACTTCAACTATGTTTAGCTGTATTGACGAAAGTTGATCTTCCAATTTATTAAAAACCTGCTCCAGTTTTTGCGCTATTTTGCCGCCGAGTGCTTCATTCATATGTTGCACGCTTGATTCAAAAGTGTCAGCGTTGCAATTGTTACGTACCACCGATGCCACCTTATTTATTGAGGACAACTCACTTTTTATGCTAGTGAGAATAGCTTCCATACCCTCAATAGCTTCCGAAACAACATTTGGTTTTTCTTGGTGGAGAGCAAGTCGGTGCATAACCTCTGTGTTTTCATTAATTTGCTTAGCCAGGTGCATTCGTTGTTCTGCAAGAACGTTGAAATCAAAAGTTGCAGTCACCAGAGTTTGACATGATCCACAACATGGTAGCAGAAACGACGACGGGTCAACAGCTTTTTTGTCTTTTTTCACGTTTCGAAGTGAGCCTCGGGGTACTACCACTCCCACACAGGCGGCGTGAAATTTTCGTGTACATCCAATACACGTCCACATAACCGCGTCGACAGACGAGTCTAGCAAGCACACTTCACAATTAATTTGACTCATTATGGCACCGGCAAGTAGCACACAGAACAAAATGAAAAGTAAGCAAAATAAAATAATGTAAACGCGCGTGGTCGCGAGCGATTTAAAACGCGTCCGAACTGATCGACGATCAATAAGCGAAAAAGATTTGATTTGAATGATTTGAAGGTGTCCGGGTTAATGTGAATACAGACCTTATTATTCTTCATTATTGTTACAGTCTGTCAGGACAACATTGTAACATTATAACATTATAATAGCAAAGTTTGTATTTCTGAGTGCATTTTATTTTTAGATTTCAGCTACTTGAATTGTTAAAAACACAGTTAAAATCAAACTTTTATAATTCATAGTCGTTTTGCGTACCGTTTTTGTATGACATGTTTTCTGATTGCTGTTATTTTTTTCTTGGGTCGGTAAGTCGAACTGCTTGGTAGTAAAGTAAAGAAAAATGTATACTGTTAATATTTGCTTCAGCTTATCTCGTTTATCTCATTGATGATGATGATGATGAGATACTACCATCTATTGTAGCAAGGTAACTTTCCATAGCAGTGGAATAATCTGAAAAACGATTTGATCAGGATTCTACTGTTGTTTGTGATCTTCAAGCTCCTGTATGAAGGGCCAAAACGTTTGGGCGGGCCCGTAAGCAGAGACACTTTACGCGAAACCCGCGAGATCTCCTTCCAAAAGCAAGTTCACACATACAGCATTAGAGTCGAGCCCTCGATTGACAGAATAAACCCAATAGATGGGGTCGAAGAGCCTGCCCTCGTTCCACGAAATGTTAACAATAGGGAGAGGCAGTCCCATGCTCCCTATCCAAATCGTTTCCTTGGTGCCCTTGATGGTCCCTCCCTTTTCCCGTTATATATTATGTCGATATGATGATATTCAGTATATTTGTAATGGTCATTTGATTGCTTACCTTGTGTTAGAAAATTTGTCTGAAAGCAAAATTGGTTAGGGTTTATACCGTTCTTTATTGCTCTGTATTGTCTCGATGTTACTGCATTTGAAGAGTTGACTTTAGGATGACGATATGATATTGCTCGTGGTCATAGGATAGGGAAGAGAATAGAAAGGAAAAGGGATTAGTGATTGGTAACACGCTATGCGCATGTGATATTTTCATGCAGATATTTTCACAACGGCCGTTCAAAATGGTTCGACGGATGCATATGAGGTAGATCATTCTCGTAGAGTTTTCGCTCGCTTACTCAATTCCATAATGTTTGGTTTACACGGTTTACAACGTGCTTCATTTGGGAATAACAGGGCAATGATCCCCCATCTCATCTTCAAGTGATCATTACAAGCTGTCCATTTGGTTCAGGCACTTTTGAACGTTGATGGGGCAGCCGATTCACACATGAAATCTGCCGCGACCGACTCGACAGAACGCGCCCATACCCCTTTCTGAACCGAAGGGCAGGGGCTTATCTCGTTTATCTCATTAGACCCAAACCGAGAATATTAAAATTCGCGATGAACTCATTCACGGGAAATTACTTTATTCCTACTTATTGATGAGCCTATTAATATCAAACCTTAATGTGGTTTTTTTATTTTTTTATTTTATTAGTTTTTTTTTATTTTCATTTTTTTATTGTTTTTCAGGGTTCAGGGTTTTGTGCACAGTTTAATTTTTTTTTGCTGTATATATGATTTTTTTTTTCATGTTCTGAGGGTACAAAGAAGTGTATCTTTTTATACTTATATTACAATCCCAAATAGAACCAGTTAACCAAACCTACCTAAATAAATTTATACCTTTTTATTCTTGTGTCAATTACTCGGCTAGTTAACCCTAGTTTTTCAGTTCTTAGTGTTTCTTTTTCCAATATTTGTACGTTTTCGATTTTTTATTTTCTTCTTCGGATGTTTCTCCGTCCGAAATTTCGCTATCTGATTCCTTGTATATTTCTTCTTCCTTTTTTTTTTTTAATTTCTCCTTATCCTTCGCCAATACTTTCCATTCTGCACTGCTTATTTTCCTGTATCTACTCAAATCTTGTTTAAGCGAGTCTTTCCACGTTAGGCTTGGTCGTCCTTCATTTTTCTTATTGAATTTTAGTTTGTTAGCTAATTTAAGTGGATGTAATTCCACTCTGCTCAGAATGTGACAATAATAACTGATTCTTCCTACTCTTGCTCTCCTATTTATTGTTCCCAAAATGTCTCTTGCATAAAAATTTAATATTTGCTGGTGTCTGACAATGATTAAAAATACTTCTATTATATAATCTTTTCATAATTTGCCATATTTAATCAATTTTTTTTCGTCAGAACTGCCACTTCGTTCCATATATTATAAAAGAGGCTATCACTGGCTTAAATATCAACTTCCCTATTTCCCAAAAGGGGTAAATTTTTTTACAAAAATCTAGACACTGTTCTACTTGCCTTATATGCCTTTTTGCATCGTTGTCAATTTTGTTGATCGCCTATGCGGAAGGAAAGTTTTTCCAATTAGTACTTTTTCTTCTAGTATCTGTTATTGTTTGGAAAATCTCAGTAGTAGTTGGCATTTGTCGTAATTTAATTCCTAACCTATTTCCTCTAATTGATTAACAAGTTCTTTCAAAATGTGTTCTAGTTCATCTGTACTGGTTGCTATTATGAGCAAATCATCTGCAAACTCCAATAGTAGTGGCAATTTGAGAACCTTAAGGTACATTAAATTTAGTTAGGGTATTTTTTCAGCAATTATACGTATTATATCTTGGTTAATGTAATTAAATAGTCTTGGGGATATTTTTTTTTTTGGATAGGTGTTTGATTTAACTTCAGCCATTCAGTTGGAAGTACATTTTCGGTGTATACTTTTTGTATTAAGCTAATGATTGTGTTTAGTGTTTCTTCGTTCCCATTTTCATATATTCAGATTACTGACTAATTGCTATTCCTTTTTTATGTGTTGTCAAAACAAGGATTTAGTCAATTTTCCAAAACTCTCATTCGAATTAAAGGGTGTAACGGTCAAAAATGGGTCAGACATGATGAAGTGCACACTGATTAGTTTATTACATAAATAATCACTCTTCATTTCTTTTAGATATTCCTCGTCCAAAAACACAGAAAAATTATTGGATTGGGCTTCGGATTTTCCAAATGCGAACTTCCATCAAGTTTTGTACCGCTTTTATATCCACCTCATTTGATGCTTACAAAACATCGTTATAGCATTTAAAACTGAACATAGTCTCCGAACTTCACTGCATTTTAATACATCATTGATCTATTACAGCCTCCGACAACGCACAAAACCTGACCAAACCAGAAAACCAACGAAAAATCAAGCAGGTTCTTAAGAAGCACCAAATTGAATTTGATCAACAGGATGACATAATGAAAAAATCTCACCCAAATAGTAGATCACGGCCTCAGAAATGTAACGAAAGAAGTGACGAGCACCTTTTCTAGAACTGTCAAAGATCACCTTCCAACAAATTCCAACAGCTCTGCGGAGAAAAACGGCTCCTATGAACCACCGACTGGAACGGCTCAGGTCCGGAGTTCCCTTCCATTTGGTCCTGTCGTCCGCTAAGTTGAGTTTTGTAGGAACCCATCGCCAATCTCGTAGGTCTGTCGTTTCTAAGATCTCGCAGATCCGTACGCTCACATATTGACTGTAGCGGCGGTGGTCGGAATGTAACCGACGCAAGACGTCCCTGGAATCTGTCCAAAAGTACTGCTTCGGAACCGAAATCGAGAGGGAACCCACAATAGAATCTGAAAGTCTAACACAGATAACAGCTGCTTACAGTTCGGAACGCGGTATTGAGAGGAATTTGAGCGGAGCAACCCGGGTTTGAGAGATATAATTTTCTGGTAGCAGCGAGGAATCTTGATGTCTGCTACACGAGGAAGAACTCTAAGCCAAGTAAACCACTTTTCGAAACGGCAGTCGTGGATTTGCTCATCCCATTCGAAAAACGCTCGCCAGATTTCCTGCAACAGGCTTCGCAGGAACATCAAGAAAGGCTGAGTAATCCCAATGGGTCGAAAACCATCATCAAGGTCAAGTTGAACATCCAGTTTCGCATTTCAAAACCTCCGGATTCGTGAATCTTCCTTACGTCCTTTGCCAGCTGGATTGTCTAGTCCTCCTCCGTCTCAGCACTGACTAGCATATCGTCCACGTAGTGCTGCTGGATGATAGCGTGCACTGCTTTTGGAGATTCCTGCTCAGACTGCTTTTCGTGAGTGTTCGTAACATACTGAGCGATGCTTGGAGAGCAGTATATCCCGAAAGGCAAAACCTGCATAACGTACGTACTTGAGCTGCGTCTGCTTCATTCGCCTTCCAAAAGAAGCTCAAGTAATGCTTGTTGCCTCATCAAGACTTGTAGAAACATTTCTCGGAGGTCGCCGGAACTCTCGGAACTGTATCCAAACCGAAGGAAGAGAGGCTAACTGATCAGGTCCTTTGAGCAATATCGAATTCAGAGACACTCCAAAGCAAGCTTCTGCCGCATCCCACACCAGCCTTATTTTGTCGGGCTTGTTAGGATTCACGACCGGAAACACTGGAAGATACCAGACTTGGTGGCTAGACGTCTCGATTTCCCCGGAATAAGCTCCCTGGTGTATGCTTCGGTCAAGCAGTCGCGTATCTTCACGTTGAGCGCCTTCACTAGGCGCTCATCCTTTGCATCCAACGATGGACATTCCCATCGCCGTAGCGCCATCGGCCTGCTATCCGGAAGCCTGACGTTATCGTATCGTTTTAGTAAACCGCTCGTCCATGCGCTTGGTCAAGGCCTGCAGCAGCTCTATTGCCCATTGTTCGTCATTGGGAAGCAACAATTTGTCCGGCTTACTGAATCCAATATTGTCCAGCGAGAAGAATTGTTTCATGGCTTCGTGCAGCTGCTCGCTCGATTTGGATTCGCATTGGCAGAGCTGGACGCTGAGATGTTTGATGTGACTGCCACCATTTGCCGTCGGGGTGCAACACCCATAAATCATCCATCCAAGTCGAGTCTTGACTCCTATTGGCTCGTTCGGGATTCCTTCGCGGCATTCCGGCACGTTCCCCAGGCTTGCATGGTCCAGTTCGATGAGATGGCGTGTATTTCATGAACTATCAGTGCCTGTGGCCTAAACTGTAGACTGTCGATGGTATGCACTTCGCTGAGGGATTGCACTTCTTTCAAGGATTGGAAACGCTTGAAATCTGGAGGTTTACTTTTTGGGATAAATTTTCCGTTCTGTTAGTGCCTCCCGTCCATCGCAGTAGGTTCGCACAATCTTCGATGAACCGTGCAGAAGGATTGGTACGATTCTGAACATGATCTCAGACTGCCCTTGGTGTACGTTGCAACTGTTGGTGGTAGCTTGATGCTCTTAGGCATTGTCGAAGCTTGCTTGCTCCTCCTCCTTGGGCGCTCGAGTGGGGGAGTCGCTTTACCAACCCCAAGGGCCAACGTAGGTACCAAGAGTACCTACCATAGAAACGGGGCAAAATCGATTATCGATACAACATTTAGCAGTCCTGGGCTGCTTAGCGATTGGAGGGTGGATGATGGCTACACCCATAGCATCCACTTGGCGGTTCGTTATTGTATCGTCCACAATACAAGGCAGCGTGCGGAAGGAGGAGCATCCACTCCATTCACCCACAGACGGAGGACGTCCTACTTTGATTTAGAGACTTTTAAAGAGGCGCTTGAGAGGGTATGAAACTTCAGGAGCCTTGCGGTGAACGACTCGTTACGACACTTACACGAGCGTGCGATGCGACCATACCGAGGGAAGTCAAACCGAGGAATGGAAGGACGCCGGTGTATTGGTGGACGGAGTCAAGGCCGCACTAAAGAGGGAAATAAAGGCCAGCAAGCGAGCCTACTACGAGGGTCTGTGTCAGAAGGCCAATCCGAATCCGTGGGGTGACGCCTACCGGGTAGTAATGGCCAAAACCAGATGATCGATGGCTCAAACCGAGCGTTCATCAGAACTGCTGCAGGTGAACGTTGGGAGACTCTTACCGAACAACGACCCGAGTCCATGGCCCCCCGCCGCGGTAGATTTGTCCCATGACCAGCGTTCCAGTATCCTAGAACTTAACGCTGTCATAGCGACGGAAAGGGGGACGGCTCAACTGAACACCCGAGACCACGTGGGTATTGACAACGGCACAATGGGGGTCGGCGACGAGGCGACGATGATGAATGAGGAATTCATTGCGATAGCAAAGTCGCTAAAAGTGAACCAAGTGCCGGAATCGGAAAGTGTTCCGAACCTGGCCATCAAGACGACTATCTTGCTGGATCCCGAAATGTTCAGGGATGTGATGCAAAAGAAATGGACGAAAACGTCTTTCCGGACGCCTGGAAAATTTAGACCCTTGTGTTGCTACCAAAGACAGGGAAGCCACCAAGAGCTCTATCGGCATATAGACCTATATGTCTGTTGGATACAGCGGGTAAGGTGTTCGAGAGGGGAATTCTCAACAGACTGACAACATACACGGAGGGTATAGGAGGTCTGTCTAATAATCAGTTTGGCCTCTTTAAAGGGAAGTCGACGGTGGAAGCCATCCTGTCCGTCACTAAAACGGCTGAGGTGGCAATCCAGCGCAAGAGGCGAGGAGTACGATACTGTGCACTGGTCACCCTTGACGTGAGAAATGCATTTAATAGCGCCAGTTGGGTAGCTATCGCCGACTCGCTCCAACGCCTTCAGGTTCCTGGGTACCTGTACAAGATTCTTGGAAGTTACTTGCAGAATCGCGTACTGGTATACAACACAGAGGCAGGCCAGAAATGCGGTGCAAGGGAGTAAGCGTAAACTCCTGGCCAGTGTCGCCCTGTCCATACTTATGGATCATCGCCTTGAGTACCAAGAGCTACGCTAGTAAGCTAGAGAGTACGCACAGGCTATGTGGCTAAGAGTGGTTAGGGCATACCGAACGGTATCGCGGTCTGGATGAAGTAATCGACACTTGACTGCCTCTAGCGCTTTGCCTTTAAGGCACTTCCGCAGCCTCAGCATATTTTCTTTGTTTGAAAATTCGCAAAGTTGGGCTAACGAATTGAAGATCGAATAAAAGAGCGACCAATCTCCAGGGTTTCCACCAAACTCCGGTAAATCTTTCGAGACGACCTATCTAGCGGCCAGCTGACTACGGTTTAGTGTGTACGCGTTGTTATTGCTTTCGTTCTCTATAGGTAGTGCTAGAAATACTGGCCGTGGTGGAAGCTGCAAAGGAACTGGTCGTGGTGGAGGCGGCAGAGAAGCTGGTCGTGATGGAGGTTGTCGGTTGTCACTTATAGCGAGCGATAAAGGCACTGATGCATCATGAAGGTGGTGGAGGAGGAAGTAGAGTTAATCGTTGTTGTCTTTTCATTTGGAGGTGCAGTAGCTATTTACACATCAGAGTGTCTCGGTGACCCACACGTTGCATTACGTGAACTGTGGCCTCCAGCTACAGCGACGACAAAAGGACTTGCCCGCTGTTTCAAGCGGAACCCCAATCTCTCCGTCCGAGATGTCGCAAAGAAGCTGGAAGTAGCGCCTTCAATCGTGAGTAGAGCTAAAAAACGAGACTGTTGACTTACAAGAAAGTAATGAATCCAAATCGCGACGATAAACAAAACACGTCGGCCAAAGCACCAATGCGCAAGTTGTACACGATGCTGACGAAGTTTGATTGCGTGGTATAGCACGATGAAACTTACGTCAAGGCAGACTTAAAAAAACTTCCTGGACAGGAATTTTATACGGCAACCGGACGGGGAAAGGTTGAAGATATTTTCAAGCACATTAAAGTGTCAAAGTTCACATAGAAATATCCGGTGCGGCCGGCCATCTGTACCTGTGGCTTGAAGAGCAACGTTAACATTGCGACCGGAACCGTCAACCAGGAAATTTATCTGAGCGAGTGCCTACAAAAACGTCTACTGCCTTTCCTGAAACGCCATAATTGTTCCGTTCGATTTTGGCCGGATTTGGCATCTTGCCATTACGGAAAAAAGGCCATGGAGTGGTATGCTGCCAACAACTTTCAAGTGGTGCCCAAAGACAAGAACCCTCCCAACACGTCAGAACAATATTGGGCCATCGTCAAGCGGAACCTTAAGAAGACTCAAAAAGCTGTTGTAAGCGAGAAACAGTTCAAGGCAAACTGGCGTTCTGCGGCGAATAAAGTGGACAAGGAGACTGTAAAAAATCTTATGGCAGGTGTTAAACGAAAGACCCGGCAGTTCGCATTCGGTAAAAGTGCAGCTTAGCTGAATATTTCTCCTGTATTGTATGATGTGATATATGATATGTACTACCACCTATTGTAGCACGGAAACTAAGTCCGACAGCAGTGAGCTCTCCTCGCTGTTAGACTTGATCAAGCTTTAATAACCACTGATTATCCTAATCATGCCATTGTATGAAGGGCCAAAAGGGGGTTGGGTGGATCGATAGGCAACATCACTTATACGTATCCACAGGGATATAAAGAATCTCCTTCCAACAACAAGATTGAACAATTGGTCAAAAAAGCAAGCCATCTAACAGGAGGATGCCCCAATGGGCGGTGAGAAGAGCCCGCCCTCTATTCACAAACTGTTAGCAATGGGGAGTTGGCATTTCCACTCTCCCCATCCAGAGTGCTTCAATCGGGTGCCCTGATGGTCCCTCCCATTCCCATGAATTATTTATATAATATTGTATATATTTATGTAAATGAAAAATACTACAACCATTCATATCTATTATATATGATCTTCATTCGTCGACTGATCCTGAAATGCAAGAAATATTGTACATTGTTGCACGTTTTCGTTCATTTTCAGCGATAGCAGCTATTAACCAACATCTTGATTTGAAATATCCTGAAAAAGTTTGTCAAGTCCATTGAAACTTCACAGAACTAACATTTATAAATTTTAATTTACTCTTGCCATATTCACTATTTGCTTGTTGATGTTGATTTTATAACAGCAATCCATTTTTATTTTTGCTGACCCAATAGTTATTGTTCATGAGTTAGGAGTTGCTCCTGAAACAGGGAATTGATTGAAAGTAAGTTAAAGACAAATGGACATACAAAAACAATAAGTAATGTTCAAATTATCTGGAGTAAAATCAATAAAACAATATCACCAAATATAATGATATTGTGAGTTATGACACAGTTGACGAAAATTGAACTGTTAAATCAGAAACTATTTAAATGACACACAGCGCTGCGCGAATCAGATCAGCTCAGATTTGGGTAAATGTCCATTCGCAAACCGGAAATGAAAAATACTCTCAGTAATGAGTGCAAAAGCCTGCCACAGATTCCTTTGCAGCTTCTTGTATGCAAGGCACTAGATACTTCTAAATCATAAGAGGAGAAGAAAGGATCAAAAACATAATTGGACAGATAAGACATAATAATTAAAAGTATATATAAACTATTAGCTAAAAATTATAAAATTATTTTAATGTTAATATGTCAATCACGAAAACACAAGTAACGATAAAAATGGTGGTGATGATGATAAAGATGAATGGTAATCGTAATGAATAAACAATGTCATATAAGATAATATATAAAGAAGGGATATTATAATATGAACTGAAAATTACATGTGTGCCGACTGCTGCTTTGTTGCGATTGAAGACAAATTTGCGGATCCATTATGAACCAGAAAACTTAAACAATATATGGCAGCCATGAGAAAAAAATGAATTTTAAATGTTTTTTACAATGATGACCTGGAAGGCCTGAAAATGACCTGAAAATGACAACATTGCCCAGGCTACGCCAACCAGCGTCTCCATGTTTCAGCTGGCAGTCTTTTGTGATCATATGACTCGTGGAGGCGTGAGGTAGGAACTTGTGAGGACTAGAGGTCGGTCGCACCCTCCTTCGATGTTGTCAACTCACCATTTGAAGCCCAGCTGAATATTTCTCCTGTATTATATATTAACTGAACTTGAAAAAGAAAAAGAATTTGGCTTATTAATAAAAACTCTGATCGACTCACACACATTACTGTTTGACCAAATTTTGATCGGAACACCCTTTATATGACACTCGGCCCTCTGAGCCTCGGATAAAAAGTCGAGTTTTCTAGCGATCTTAATACCCTGCTTTTAATGTAAGATGGGTGAATGACACCGGGCAACTCCACGTGGAAGCGCTTTTTTTTTCAATTATATTTCGAGTCGATATAGTAGATCTATCTTTCATTCATGCAACCACCAGAGAGACGTTTCTTTTTAAATTGTGGCAAAATATTCGTTGGTCTTGATGATGTTTTCGTACAATGCACGAATGTTCTTTCTGTGTCAACAAATGCTTCGTGCTTTTGACAGTTGGGTGTGTTCCATTAATTACGAAGGTAGCTTCATAAACAGTACAAATCAGTTTCGTTGCAGAAAACAACAAATAGATTTGTTAGCACTAGCTTCGATTCCGTAATATAAACTAAAATTAATTTTCAGTGCACCCTGCAGTTTGGGCTGAATCAAACTGGTTTGTTATTTGTCAACCGAAAATACGTCGATTATACGAACTGTGAAATCGCTTCGTCTGACACCTCCACGGCCAGTCAAACTTAGAATCAACTTGAGACATTTCTCGGGGGTGGAGTCACAGTTAGTCAAACCATGAGACTTGTTCGTTCTATGAACTTTCAACTGCTGTTCTGTGAGCAACTGGAAACTAATACGACGTTTTCATTGGCCCATGCCTTTTTGAAAAAAATCCGGCAGTCAAACATGCAGTCGGAAGTTTCTCATTCCTTTTTTTTCAAGCAGCCAAAGAAAATATAAACCGACCAAACAAGGACTGAAACGCTCCGAGTGCTTCTTAACTGCAGTAAGAAAAAAAATTAACATAATCTCATCAACCGACGCTCAACGGAGCAGATTTTTAATCCCAGAAACTCCCTAAGTTTATCTACGTCTTGACCTTTGCCAAAATCCACTCACCTCATTACCATACCAGCGAATGCGGTTTAGAATGAAGAAGAAGAAAAAAGAATCTGCATTGCATTGACCCACTTCGCAGAACTTCCCGCCCGAAAGCTAATCACGGTGCTCATTCCATCCATTTTCTTCTTCCAAATATTATTCCAGATTAAGCAACATTCAAGATTCCCACCACGGTGGCGCCGGTGCCGGTGGCAATCCGCATGCAAATCAATCCTGGCACAGTTGGCTGCGGAACAATCTCAATTCGATCAACGGCAACGACAAGGACCGACCGCCCGGCGGCTTCGGCGGTGGCGGTGGACCAGAATCGGTCAGCGGAGGGCTCCCGGATGGTGGCGGCGGAGGTGGTGGTTTAAGCCATCCACCCCGTTTCAGTGCCAGGTGGGACGAGTGTGCCGCACTGGAGGAAACACCAACCGATATCACCACCGGCGAGGAGTATGGAAATTTCGACTTCCAGGTGAGAGAACCGTTTTCCGTAGCGGGGGGTGCGCTGCATAAACTTTGCATAAAGTGATAATTCTCCATTGGGGGGAATGCATGAGGTGTCGAATGCACAGTGGAAATCTGCTCCGGGAAATTGAAGTTCCAGAATCCATCGGTCGTCTAACTGAGGAGCAGTAGCTTAGAAACTTTATCGAACATGATGCTTCATGCTGGTCGTGTAAAAATCATTTATGAAAGTTCCAGAAGCACTTTGAACTCTCGATCTCCAACAATCCAACAAAGGACCGAAAAGTGTAGGTATAGCTTTGCTCTATGCGGTTCGCTAAACTTTTTCGACCTGCCCGAGCAGAATTTTCGTTTTTGATTCATATACTTGTTTTTGGTGAAAATCCGCTGGAAAATTTAAATTACAGTGTGGGTTGTGCTATGAGTATCTCAAATAACCCAGGTGGAACAACACAAAATTAGCTGAAAATTTCATTCGGGTAAACGGGGTACACATCGTACCGCAACCGTTTCATGGTCTCGCAGTCCTTTGGTCCGGCAGTTTTAACCACATTCGCATTGCGGTTTCGGGTCGAATTTCGGGAACTAAACTGAAAATTCATAATTCCCTATCCACCACCGCCCTCGCAGTACTCCGAAATACGAACAAAGGATGATGGTACACATTTTGGGTAGGAGTAACCGACTGAATCTGTGCACATCCTCCTCCTCCTACGCATTAGATGGACATCGTAAATGGGAAACATCAATGGGCAATTGAAAAGCGAATGATGGTTTGTAGGCTGAGTGGCCAGACCGGACCAGATACTTTTTGCGGTTGTTTTGTAGTCGACTGTTGATTTTTTCCCATTAATGGAACGACTGGCACTGAACTTGGCACACGCCAAAGTGTATTCATCTTGGTTGAGATTTGTCCTTTCAGCTTTGTTGGATTTTTTACGAAGACTGCTGTCATGCCTATAGAAGCTTATTATCGGCCCTCGGGTTAACTTCTTGATACAGTTTTGTGGTTATTGAGTGAGAGCTGTCGCAGCTTTCTAAGCTGAAAACGAACCAAGCCATCTCTAAAATAGTCATCATATGTGACGAATGCGAGTTATTCTACTTTGAACATGACTTTTGCTTCTCCAGTTAATAGAAAGAAATCCTCTGGGATTCTTAAAGAAATCCCTTAGACCTCTCAAAAAATCCTCTGGGCTTCTGAAAGAAGTCTCCTAAGCTTCTTGAAGACGTCTCTTGGGCATCCAGGAGAAGTGTCCTAGGTTTCCTGTCTCCTAAAGTTAGCCTTCTGAGTCTTTTGAAAGCTTTTCGAGAGAATCCCGTACTTCAGGAAAATAGGAAGCTTTCTGAACTATTATAGAGCATTTCTTGAACTTCTGCATTGTGCAATTTAGTTTTTAAAGTCTTCATTATAAAATAACTTCCCTAGGCGTCATTAAAACATTTCTGAACTTTGGAAGTAAGTCCACTCAGCTAGTTAAAGAAGTCTTCTAGGTATGTCTAGGTATGTCTCCACGGTATTTACAGGAAGCGTCACTTCTTAAAGCAATTTCACCTTAGAGCGTGTCTCTGAAATTCTCTGAGTTTCCAGAAAAAGGTCCCTGGGCTTCCAAAAAGTCCTCTGGACTTCAAAAAGAAGTCCTTAGGGATTCCAAAAAAAAGTCCCAAGGGCTTCCAGAATAATCTCCTAGGCTTACAGAAGAAGCTTTCTGGGCTTCCGCAAGAAGTTCCCTAGGCTTCCAGAAGAAGTCTCCTCGGCTACCAGAAGGAAGTCCCCTGGACTTCCAGAACAAATCCCCTGCACCTCCAGAAAAACACTCCAGGGCTTCCAGAAGAAGTTCTCTGGGCTTCCGCAAGAAGTCCCCTGGGTTTCTAAAAGAGGTCCCCTGGGTTTCCAGAAGAAATGCGCATTGCTTCAAGAATAAGCCAGCTGGGCTGCAGAAGAAATCCCCTGTACTTCAGGACACATCCCTCGGCTTCCAGAAGAAGTTCCCTGGACTTCCAGAAGAAATCCCCTGCACCTCCAGAAAAAGTATCCAGGGCTTCCAAAAGAAGTTCCCTGGGCTTCCGCAAGAAGTCACCAGGGCTTCCGCAAGAAGTCACCTGGGCTTCCAGAAGAAGTCTCCTAGGCTTCCAGAAGAGGTCCTCTGGATTTCCAAAAAAGGTCCCCTGGGTTTCCAGAAGAAGTGCGCTTGGTTCACGAGTAAGCCATCTGGGCTTCCTGAAGAAATCCCATGGATTTCCAGAAGAAATCCTCTGGATCTCCAAGAGAAGTCACAAGGATTTCCAGAAGAGTTCCTTAGGCTTCCCAAGAAGTTCCTCTGGGTTTTCAGAAGAAATCCTCTGGGCTTACAGAGGAAGTCTCATAGGCTTCCAGAAGAACTGCTCTTTGCTTCCTGAAGTAGTTCCCTGGGCTTCCGCAAGTTGTCCCCTGGGCTTCCAGAAGAAGCCCCCTGGGCTTACAGAGGAAGTCCGCTGGGCATCCAGAAGAAGTCTCATAGGCTTCCAGAAAAAGTGTTCTTTGCTTCCAGAAGAAGTGTGCTTTGCTTCCAGAAGAAGCCCTCTGGGCTTGCATTAGAAATTCCATGGACTTCCAGAAAAAGTTCCGTTTACTTCCAGGAGAAGTCCAGAAGAAATCCCCTGGACCTCCAGAAAAAGTCCCCAGGGCTTCCATAAGAATTTCCTAGGCTTCCAGATAAGGTCCCCTGGGCTTTAAAAAGAGGGCTCCTGAGCTTCCAGAAGAAGTGCTCATTGTTTCCAGAATAAGCCAACTGGGCATGCAGAAGAAATCCCATGGTCCTTCAGAAGAAGTATCCTATACTTCCAGGAGAAATCCCTTCGGCTTCCAGAAGAAGCCCCTGGACTTCCAAAAGAAATCCCCTGGACTTCCAGAAAAAAAATTGGGTGTTTCCAGAAATAGATCCCTGGGCTTCCGCAAAAAGTGCCCGCGGCTTCCAAAAGAAGTCCCCTGGATTTCCAAACAAATTTCCTGGACCTCCAGAAAAAGTATTCCGAGCTTCCAGAAGAAGTTCTTTGGGCTTCCGCAAGAAGTCCCCTTGGTTTCCAAAATAAAGTCCTTTGAGCGTACAGAAACTCCTTCTGTACGCTCAAAGGACTTCCAGAAGAAGTCTCCTAGGCTTCCAAAAGCAATGCTCTTTGCTTGAAGAAGAAGCCCATTGGGTTTGCAGAAGAAACCCCATGGGCTTCTAGAGGAATTCCCTTGTACTTCCAAGAGAAGTCCCCTCGGCTTCCAAAAGAAGTCCCTGGACCTCCAAAAGAATCGCCACGGCTTCCAGAAGAAGTTCCCTGGGCTTCCAGAAGAAGTTCCCTGGGCTTCCGCAAGAAGTCCCCTGGGCTTCCGCAAGAAGTGTCCAGGGCTTCCAGAAGAAGTCTCATAGGCTTCCAGAGGAGATCTCCTGGGCTTCCAATAGAGCTCCCCTGGGCTTCCAGAAGAAGCCACCTGGGCTTGCAGAAGATATCTTATGGACTTCCAGAAGAAGTCCCCTGGACTTCCAGAAGAAATCCCCTGGAACTCCAGAATAATTCTTGGGTGTTTCCAGAAGAAGTTACCTGGGCTTCCGCAAGAAGTCCCCTAGTTTTCCAAATGAAGTCCCCTAGGCTTAAGGCTCGAACGAAGCGATAACGAAAGCGGAACGGCAATGGCAGCGCAAGAGCCCAATCTGCTTGTCGGATAGAAAACTAATTAGAGCCAAGCTGATTCCAATTGGACATATCTACGTCATTTGCAATAACTATAAAACTTGCCGTTTCCATTCCGTTTCCGTACACATTACGTTTGGGTCTCTACAGTGGAAGTCTCCTGTGCTTCCAGAAGAAGTGCTTTTTGCTTCCAGAAGAAGCTCTCTAGGCTTCCAGAAGAAGCCCTCTGGGCTTGCAGAAAAATTCCATGGACTTCCAGGAGAAGTTTTCTAGACTTCCAGAAGAAGTCCCCTGGATTTCCAGAAGAAATCCCCTGGGCCTTCAAAAGAAGCCTCCTTGGTTTCCAGAAGAAGTCCCCTGCGCTTACAGGGGAAGTCCTCTGGGCTTCCAAAAGAAGTCCCCTAGGTTTCCAGAAGAAGTTCCCTGGACTTTCAGAAGGAATCCCTGGACCTCCAAAAGAGGTCCCCTCTGCTTCCAAAAGAAGTGCTCTTTGCTTCCAGAAGAAGCCCTCTGGGCTTGCAGAATAAATCCCATGGACTTCCAGAAGATGTCTCCTGTACTTCCAGGAGAAGTCCCCTCGGCTTCCAGAAGAAGTCCCCTGGACTTCCACAAAAAAAACCCAAAAAAAGTCTCCTGGGCTTCCAGAACAAGTTCCTTGAGTTTTCAGAGGAAGTATCCTGGCGTTTCAGTAGAAGTTCCCAAGCTTTTTTTTAGGTCTTAAGGTTAGTCTTTTGAAGCTTTTTGAGAGATTCGCTTGTGTGAAAAAATAATATAGAAAGAGCTTCCGTAGCTTCCACAGGAAGCCTCCTGGGCTATTGTAGATAATTTTCTTAAATTCTAGAAAGTCTTGTGGGTTAGTTAGTTTCAAAATAACTTCCATATATCGCTAGAATAACTATCACAAAGCCATCAGTGGTACATGAGCGTCTTCCAAACGTCTTCTTTTGGCTGTTGAGGTGGCGGACTTGTCCGTGCCTCGACCTACTCCGCAGTGGGATGTTAGGCAAAAGATGAAGTCTTTGGTTCGAGTACCACTGTATACATGCCCTTTCGCTCAATTTTCAAAAACATCTGTTCTATTTCCAACCTGCCGTACACTGAAGGAACTTTCAACACTTTCTCTTCAGATCTTTCATTCTAGCAAAAAAACATTAATGTCCACTCTTGGAGCCTCATGGTGATGAGCGAACATCTGCTTCTACATCATAATCGTTACTCCACGCACGCAGAATACATAGCATAACAATTAAAGTAGATATAATGAGATATCTTGGGATGTTCCAGGTCACCAACACTGTCGTTGAGTTCAGAAGTTAGGATCTACAGTGGTAACAGTATAAAGCTATGGAAGCGTAGGAATATTCTGAAACGTCCACAGCCATCATAGGATAACCTTGTTAGTGTCAGGTCATTCAAACTGTCCTTCAAAGTTTAAGGTCTACAATTGCAACAGTAACAGCCCATAAAGCGCTATACAAAGTTAAGTTAGTTTGTTTGGTACAGAATATCTCAAGGTTATCTCATGATGTCTTTTGGTCTTCCAGATTGCGAATGTGTTTGATCATTGAATATGTTTGAATACGTATCATAACATTCTATAGCGGATAAAGCTACTGTTACAACTGTAGATCTTAAGTTCTAAGCTCCAAAATCTATCATAATACACCAAGTTGCTTGTATTGCAACGCCTGGAAAAAATTAGGCCTGGAAGGGTTAATTCAAAGAATATTGCAATGTGCAATCCAAATGGCTTACATTTAGTTGCGTATGCCTACGTCATCATTTCGAACAACTCAATGGGGCTGTACCTTGTAGTTTTTTGTTTTCAGATGCTTAAAAGAACCTTGGAAAGTTTGTTTTGAAATACAATCAAAAACCGCACCTGGTAGCTAGTAAACTGCTTATTTTCGGGCACTATTGAATTTACCCGTCAAATTTTTATCATCAGCCGCTCCTAACATGAGCCGCCCCGTATTGAGAGAACAGACGCTCAGATTGTCTTCATTCGTCGAAGAGAGCAGTCCCTTTTCCCTGTCAACATATGACTAAGGTCCCACCAAGGTTGGTTACCCGATCTCATAAACCAATCGGCACCTTGGGGAGGTAGGATAGGAGTTCCTAACCAAGAGCAAAGTGCACATGGTTCAACCGCATTGTTCAGTCATTTACCAACCAAATCAGACGCACATGCTGCGAGACGAAATTTCACAACAATAACTCTTCACTGGGCTTGAAGAACTAAGGGTGCGAGACGAAGTGTAGGCTGGATGAGGGATACGTGGTTATCTGGCCCAAGTCATGGATGACAATTATCCCTTCCTTGATGGAAATCATCAGATCCAGTTCAGCGAAGGTCTAATTAGTTTCCGACAGTCTACAGTGAGTTTGCTAACCCTATTTTCAACAAACCACCAGACGGAAATCCTAATGAGTATTGCATTCGGTTCATTTCCTGTAATAAGAGCGTTTCGTTGGAAGGAGAATCTCTATCCTTTCCGTGGATTTCGTGTAAGTGCTTCTGCTTATGGGTATACCCCTCCCGTTTTTGGCCCCTAATACAACGAAATAGTGAGGGTTACATGTATGTACAGTTTGATCTTGCCATTAGGAGGAACTGTACGGCATGGCAAGTCGTGCCCTTGTTGTGGCTTCCTATCACATCACATCACATCACTGAGCTCGAAGAACTATTCAACTACACTTTGCCAGCAGTGTCAATAACCTAAACCGTTCGATCGAACACGTCAAACAGCAGTCCGTTTATCTGCTGTTGTGATGTGACTATTTGGGTGTAGATTGATGTTTTTCGAACGCTGTCACCTTAACACTGCGTGGAAATAAAAAATCACGAGGAAGAAATTCACTTGTTAACGAGGGTCGGGAAGAGACACGGCACATCTATTCCGGCTCAGCGCTCGAAACGAAATCGGCGGTCGTATTTAATTTGCACAATGATTCATATAATCACAATTTCTTCATTAGGATCATTCTTTGTCGATATTAAATTCGTGTCTCCGTTCGTTATGCGCCCTAACTTTAAAATTATAGCTCTCCAACTATTCGGCCATTGACTAGTTCCTCTTCTGAAAGCATCCCTATTCTTCTCTGATGATTTAGTTCGGAAAACATTAGTACCATACCATCACAACCGACAATTGCCGACTACCGACTGACGCCTTTGCTATGGGTCATACGTGGTCAAAAAGGTAAACGAGGGACGAGACAACAAAACGTCAGAAATGACCCAGAGCGACTGTGGGCAGTGAGAGGCATACAAAGAAGACCCACAAGGTGACATGCCATCATCATCGTTAGCCATCTCATTGTCGTTGCCTTTCCAGAATCGGTCGAAAAGGCTTCCCGGAATGAGAGACAACCAATAGAGCTATTGGAAGAAATTTAAATTTTGTTGGGAATTCCAAACATGCTTATGAATGAATAAGTGAAAACGTCAAGGAAAATGAATTATGACATTTGCTACATTGTTCTACATTTGGCTTGCGTAGGATGTTCTCTTTGCCTCGGAAAGCGCATGCCTTCAACTTAATGCCAAAAAATAAATAAATCTTGCAATTCATCTCAAGCCTATAAAACCACAACAACCACTGATAAGCGAAACTTTTCCCTAACTTCTAATGAAGAATTTCGCCCCGATGAACCGTTTAACAGTGCGAATCCTTTCATTTCACGCGCCCATGAAAGTAAAACAATTTTCACCAAATTTCCCAGCCCCCAACCCTTCTGATAAGTTTCAGCGCTGGCAACTTTTGGTCGATGGTTAAAAATAAAATTTTAATCAAAACTCTGGCCGCCGCCAACCACTATAATATAAACACAAGCGCGGAATACCCGAAACCATCCGAGGGAAGCGCAGAAAAGGGAAAACTTTTTATCGCCAATCAATCTTTCGACAGCCAGAGGAGCTACGAGCGGACGAAAAAAAAACCGACGAGCCCTGTCTGATGGAGATGAACCGAAGTTGATGATGATCTCCGCCGTCGACGATAGTCCAGTCCAGTCAAAGTTCTCAATCTTCGATCTAGCTAACACGTCGAACGACTGACTCTGCCGGCGGACCAGGTTGGGAGGTGCTGCTGGCTGGCCTTTCATCTGTGGTGCAAATTGAAGAACTTTCTTCATCCTCTGGCACGAGGCAAGTCATTTTGCAGCTTATAAAATGTGTTGCCATGTATCGCATTCTTGAATACGTTTGAAGACGGGTGCCCCATTCTGAACCAGAATGCAACGATGAATGCCAAGCACGGAGAACCATTGGGATGAAAAAGAAATATCTCATCTCAGCTTAAACTCAGTTCGAACGAAGGTGATGAGGTGGGTAATCTTTAATGTTTCTTGAGAGTATGGTTCACTTCGTTTCATGTACTCTCTATTTGAGCTTTAAAAAAACTAAAGTGCGAAATAAGTCAGTGACGTGGGACTCCTTGTTGATGTGAAAAATTGATGTCATCGAATTAATACATTTCTTCTACATTTTGTTCAGTCTAAAGTACCATAAAACCTTATGTTATTAACGTTTGCATTAAAAAAAATGGACAAAAATTGCTGATTTTTCATGGGTTTACCTTCACGCGCACTGACGAAACTACCCATGCAGCATCAATCATAGTAACCCATGAGTCAGCATACAAAATTTGACAGCTCTATCAGTCGAACTCTAACCATGATGGCAAAAACAGTGAAGCAACTCCGTTCAGAAGTGTACCCGTTCAAAGAACGGCACCCCGCCGCGTCGAAAACGAATATCGTGCGGCATTTTGTGGACGCCGGATACGCCCGTTCCGGCATCTACAACATCTTGGCAATATTAGACAACAATCAGAGCATCGAAAAAAATCCCGGTACCGGACGGCAGACGACCCTGAGCGACAAGAAGCTCCAAAGGAAGTGGCTACATCGCTGCGTGCGCTTGGCCGCGAGGTCCGTTCAACCGGCCAAACAGTGAAAAAGTATGAACATGAACATACATGTCAGGATGCGGAAGTCGCGTCCACTGATTTTGGATCTACAGGCAATGACGCAGCGGCAGCGGCTAAATAAGATGGTCAACTCGATTTTCCCGGCGAATCGCAACCTGGCAGTGGTGATGGACGACGAGACCTATCTCACCCTGGATGGCAACGACTGGCAGGGCACTTCGTATTTTACTTCCCCCACGAAGGAAGAGAGCTCCGAGGTGAAGTTCATTTCACACACCAAGTTCCCCAAGAAGGTGCTGCTGTGGCTGACAATCAGCGGATCTTTCGCTCCGGACTGGCCGTGAACGGGGAACTTTATAGTACGAAATGCCTGCCGGAAGTTGCGACGTTCATCAAAAAATACCATAAGGGTGAAGACGCGATGTTTACGCCGGATCTGGCGTCGGCACACTACTCGAAGCGGTCGTTGGAGTAGATGGAGTGGCTGAATATCGATGTGGTACTCAAGTCGGCGAACCCGCCCAACATCCCCCAGCTGCGTCCCATTGAGAATTTCTGGGCCAACCTGAAGCATAAGATAGTTGGAGTAGCCAACATTTTTGTCGCGAAAACTGAGGAGGAATTGATAAACAAAACGAAGAAAGAACTCAAAAACATGCCTACACGCATGTTTTCGTCCACCATTGCGAATGTTCCGGCTAACTGCCGGAAGGCCGCTCGCAAGAGCGTAGAATTTTTTTGTAGTAAGCTTAAATACTTACCTTCCATGAGAAATTTATCAAAAGCTTAGCTTTTTTTTATAACCATCCGAAAAAAAAGTCCATTTCTTTTAATGCAAACGTTGGTGTGCGTAGCTTTACTATTGGTTCTCCACGGAAATTATGGAAGTCAACTCATTATAACTCTTGAAATGGCCCTAAAAAGGACCATTTGGTATTTCGTTATTCGCTATTCCTGGACTGGTCCGAGCAGTACCGATAATTTTCGAGTGATGAGTGATGATTTGGTAGACGGCCGAATGAGTGGGCGTTGGTATTGGTTCTGTTCCGTGGAAAAAAAGCATATCACATTAGTCTTTAACCTTCCTTGGGTGTTAACATTTCGGAACATGCTTTTCGACGGCTCAAACTTGATTTTAAAGGATTTTGAAAGGATTTCAAGCCTATGAACTTTGCTGTTTAGGGATCGTGTTTTCATAAGCATCTCCACAAAGGTCACAGGAAGTAGGTTTTTCTACGTTAGTAGGGTAGGGCTCAATGGATCAGTATTCACCTTGATAAGTGATGTATATATAATTTATAATAACATGAGTTTTATCTAGGTTCGAAATAAAGCTATATAGGGACAAAATGGCTTACAATAACTCGTTTTGCTCTACGTTTTTGCGAGGCCAATGACCATTTTTACAACTTTAACGTCCACAAAATTCTTTAATCTGGTACTTGTTCGTGCCCAATAGGTATACTCCTTCGCCTGCAAGAACGTTCTAAAAATTGTGCTATTTATGCAAAAATGTCCGTCAAACGATGGTAGAGCTATAACGCGAGTCCAGTTTGGCACAATTTAAACATTCCAAATCCAAGATACAAAATACCGTTTTTTTATAACGTTCCTCGGGATATCCGAAAACAACTTTTTCAACTGAAAATCACAGCAGAAAATTTCCATTTTGGACTTGTGCTCACTTGATTTCACAGTCAAAGAGCCAAAAGTTGCAACCATTTCTTTTAATCAAGAACAAGGCGTGATCTCAAGATACATAACACTCGTCTAACTTCAGCTGGCCGGAATCAATTTCACAGGTGTTTTTCTCAAATTTGGGAATAACTCGCGAAAAAAAATATTCAAAACTATAGTAATAGAATAATAGAATAATAGTATCGATCGTATTTGATTGCCTAATCACCTCACCTAGAAGCAGTTTTATTGTTCTTTTTCTGAGCTCACTCGATCACTCGCGCCACTGAACAATAGATCATCGAAAAGATAACGCTTTGTATACGAAAAAAAAGCGCGCAACAAAGCATCGTTGCAACCGTTCACAATCGATGCTTGAAGCAGACTCTATGCTCAACCGATGAACCTAATATAATAAGTAGAATTAAGAGGAAGAATGGTAAATTTGGCAAAAATATCATGGTAAAAAAAGTAAGGCTGAAGGTGAACCGTTGTAGTGGCTATATTTGTGGAGTGAACGAAAAAATGTGAATATCCTGTGAAAACTTGAAGCCTTGGCTACACTTTCATGTTTCATGACTTCTGCATAGGGTGTAGGGCCAACCTCAACAGTGGACCAATTCCCGCCGCAAATCGCTATTAATCAGCCGTGGAATTTGGAAGACTGTGTCAATTGTGCCAATCCATAAAGCAGAAAATCGGAACCTTAATTCAAAACTATCGTGGAATATCGCTTCTCTGTTGAATCAGCAAGGTCTTTGAAACGTTAGTTCACAATGCTGTGTACAATGTTGTTCATACTTTGACATCGGAGTTCCAGCATGGATTCGTTCAGCATCGCTCTACAACTAGAGGTTGAATCCCGAAGGCAGGTCGACTGTTTCTATGTCGATTCGATCGGAAACATCACACTCTTTCGCTAACCGAGGGTTGCTATTTTAGATCGGTGGAGTTCATACGAGTGAATGAATTTTCCCATGCTTGAGTACTACTGTACCACAGTCTACGATCTGTTATGAGGCAATATAGCCTGTCCGGAACTGTTACGCGATATTTCCATTCACGTCCCCCCACCCCGGCAGTTGAGAAGTGCTCAACTAGTCGCTGTACCTGTTCACCGGACCAGTTCAACAATCCACTCGACGCCTGCCTGGGAGCCTTCAACGATACCAATGATACCTGTCATACCGGTTGATGCTCCACGATATCTTCTTCCTGTTGGTTTGATTGTTCGGGTGCTTCGATAGTTATATTGTTTGATTGGGTGGAACTCTGGGGTGTTGGGGGGTGGGGTGGGGGGATGTTCTTGTCCTTGGGCACCACTTGAACGTTGTTGGCAGCATACCACTCCATGGGCTTTTTTCCGTAATGGAAAGATGCCAAATCCGGCCAAAATAGAACGGAACAATTGTGTCGGTTCAGGAAAGGCAGTAGACGTTTTTGTAGGCACTCGCTCAGATAAAATTCCTGGTTGACGGTTCCGGTCGCAAAATAAACGTTGTTCTTCAAGCTATGCCACATCAAATATTTCATCGCGAACTTTGACAGTTTAATGTGCTTGAAAATATCTGCTACATTTTCCAGTCCGGTTGCCGTATAAAATTCTTGTCTAGAAAACTGTTTAAAGTCTGCCTTGACCTTGAATTTCATCGTCCTGTTCCACGCAATCAAACTACGTCAGCATTGTCGTGTACAACTTTCGCGATCGCGCTTTGGCCGACGTGTTTTGTTTATCGTCACGATTTGGAGTCACCACTTTCTTGTAAGTAGACATCCCAGCTCATTTTTCAGCTCAACAATTTCGGCAACTTGGCGTGAGAGTCCCTCTCCATGGCTGGATTTTGTACCGGTACGCTGGTGGGAGGGCCTAATCTCATGTTAACGATTCATTGGAGATAGCTCATGTATGATAGATGTCGCTAGGTCATGTCATTGTATGACCTTCTACTCTAATATCACACTCGCTCCTCTCTCTATTTAATAGCCGCGTCGTAGCACGCATGTATACAGGCACTAAAGTTGAGTGTGATATCGGCGGGTTGGGCCGCAAAAATGAATTGAAACAATTTCGGCAACTTGGCGTGAGAGTAGTTTGGATTTTCGCCATGCATGTGCAAAATTTTGATGCGTTGCTTCTCTTCCTTCGACGACATTTTGAAACCTGAAGGGCTTATCTCAAAATCAAAATAGAGGCATGATGCTACAGGCACACATCTTCAAAATGAGGGGTGTGCAAAATTTGCAAATGCACGAAGAAAGGAAATTTGTCAAATTTAAGTCGACCAAATTTTGATCGAAACACCCTTTATCAGTACACGACATTGAATAAGTCTGCACATTGTAGCCGAAATACGCGCATCTGTCAAGATAAGCAATGAAGGTAGTAGGAATTAAATGGAAATTACTAATCTTTCTTGTTATTATCTAGTTGATGTTTTCATGTTTGGAAACACCAATATCAAAGTCTCCGGTCTCCATTGACGTATCTTGCAATTGAAATTTGCAAATTGAATAGTATAGTAAGAGTGATGGGATGATTCATTCGTCCTTTCTCGACAACGCTTTTGAATTATCAACAACACCAATACAGACATGATTACCACGAAAACAGCCGTTGATGTACACTTCCTCTGATTAGAAAACACCCAAAACTTCAACTCTTTTAACAACAGGCTGGTCCTGACTTACAGTCAATCGCAAAATGAACATTCAAAATTCAGCTGAAACTTACACAACAAATTTAAAAACTCATATTTTACCGCAGCAAAATTAAGCATACACTCCAAGTTTTATGCAAACAAATCTGCAAATTGTATTATCCTAATCATGCCATTGTATGAAGAGCCAAAAAATAGTAGGGTGGATCGATAGGCAACATCACGTATACGTTTCCACAGGGATATAAAGAATCTTTTTCCAACAACAAGATTGAGCAATTGGTCTAACGAGCAAGCCCATGAGGATGCCCCAATCGGCGGGAAGAAGAGCTCACCCTCTATTCACAAACTGTTAGCAATGGGGAGTTGGCATACACACTCTCTCCATTCAGAGTGCTTCAACCGGGTACCTTGATGGTCTCTTCCATTCCCATGAAATATTTAAATAATAGTGTATACATTTATGTTAATGAAAAATACTACAAGCATTCGTATCTATTGTATATGGTCTTCCTTTGGTTGATCTTGAAATGCAAGAAATGTTGTTAATTGTTAAAGTGTAGCGTTCTGCGGTGCCGCGTTTAAGCACGTTTTCATTCGTTTTCAGCAATAGCAGGAATTCACCAAAATTTTGCTTTGCGGTATCTTGATAAAGTTTGTTAAATCTATTGAAATTTTACAAAAATAACCGTTATCAGCGAACTCAGATATCCAAAGAAATCTTTAATCGGGCGACACTGGGGCAAATTTGTTGGATTGCGGTTTTTTGGTATATACGGGATCTTTTGGCCTTTCCTAGAAGGCTTGTGTTTTTCTCGCATAATGCGGCGATGCTTTATCCGGCCAAACACGTAATTTCCAGCTGCATGATATGTTTGAAGAAATGGAATCAATATTTTCTTCAAACATTGATTTTGGTACACTTTTTGATTAATAACCAAACCACTGGGCATGAAACATGGTTTGGAAGTTCCTCTCTCAGATATGACAATTTAAAGCATCACTTTCTGCTCAAATTTATATTTCACTTTCGGAGATGCAGTAGAAATGTTATCAGAATATTCCTGGAATGTGGGTTTTTGAGAGAGGGAAGTAGCTTCTATCGTCCAAAACGAAATATTTTCCGGCGTAATTTCGGGTCATCCTGCGGCATTGGGATTTAACGGTTGTTATCTGTTGCTCTGTGTATTCTGGCGCTCTTGATTTCTTGTAGCAGTCTATTCCTATCTTTTTCAACGTCTTCCAGATGGTAGGCTGCGCAGTCTTCAACTTTTTTGCTGCATCAGAAAAAAATAACCTTCTTACAGAACTCCTGTGGCCTTCTAACATATATGTTAGAATGTATATGTAACATTATATGTTAGAGTATACTCCTTTGGAAATGCCAGTTGCTTCTTCATACTAACCTTTGAAAGAAGTGGCTTTTTTCGAGCGACCCGACCTCATAGATTGTACCTGTGCGCCACTCGTCGACGGGTGTTCCTACGATGTCAGAAACTTCCTTTGCCAGTTTCGGAATGCTTGTTTTAGGGTTCTTCCGTATTTTGAGCACAATTTACCGTTCATCGCTTCAAACTACAGCAACAGGAATATGCTTATTTCTCAAGCAGCTGAGGTTGTTTATATTGACATTGAAGAAAAAACAAACGCAAACGTCAACTATTTTCATGGCATACTAAGTTTTTTCTGAGAACAGTGTCGCTGTATGCTGAATTTTGGGGTGCCCAAAATAGAATATTTTTGCAAATTTCCGTCAAAAATAATATGAAAGTACTCAAATAAATCAGATTGTACATTTAGTTAGTTCGATAAATAAATTATTGAAACACCTTTAAATAAACTGGAAAAAATAATAATTTCCTTCCAAACCAATAGCATCATTCGTGTCCCTTCAAGTGCTTCATGCTCAATTTTGCAATTGACTGTAGGAACGCTCTCCTCGAGTACGGCGAGCCAACTGAACATCTTTTGGCATGATGGTGACGCCGTTGGTATGGATTGCACACCGATTAGTATCTTCGAAAAGTCCCACCAGGTACGCTTCGAGTGCTTCCTGCAGGGCGGCAACAGCGGCACTCCATTTTGAAGTCCTGCGTAATCACACGTGCCATAATTGCCGGCCGATACCCAAGAGGCTTCTGGACGCCAGCTGTTTGCGGGGAGCTTTTCTTCTGGTCGATTTAAGCGCGATCTGCTTGGTATGAGCCTTTTTTCGTATCTTCAAAATACGAATGTCAATTCGGTATGATATATCTTAATACTTCGAAATACGCACATTAACTGATGCCCAGTGAACAGTCAGATTACATGGCGGCTTATGGAAGCGCACAAATCGACGCGATCAAAAGAAAAACGCATCGCTTCGGTTTGTGCGCTCGCATACACGGTTGTTTGCGAAAACCCATTAATGGGTGAAAAAACACCCATTTTTAAATAGTTCTCCTATCTGTCATAAAATGGGGGAATTTTTGAATCAGACAATGGGTAAAAAAATACCCATTAGAGAAAACCTCATACAATAACAAAAATGGGTGAAAAAAAGTTCAATGTTGGTGAAACACGGAAACATGATCTAAAGAGGAACTTAGAAAGAAGTTGATCACAGATTCATACGGAAATCTAAAGGGTAAGGATTATTATTCTTATATATTTGAAACGCTCATTTATTTTAAATATTATAAAAGGTTATCCCTACCCAATTGATGGATGTGTCCCATCGAAGAAAATACGTTGGGTGATTTGGATCAGCACATCAAATTTGGACATAATCTCCAACACTTCACTATCAACATTTGGGAACCTCAGCCGGCACATGTTTGAAGGATTTATTTCCAAAAGTATTTAGGTTAGTATTATAGGTATATCAAAAAAGGCATGAATAAACAGTACAACTATTTTCTTTTTATTCATTGCATTTATTCATTTAACTCCATGACAACCATGAACTTATAATCTACAAAACTGCTATATAATTTATACGCAAAATGGGTAATTTTTTACCCATTATAGGAAAACCTGGCTTCTTCGCAATGGGTGAATAAATACCCATTTTGTGACATACAGTGCTTTTACCCATTAATGGGTAAATCGAGTTACCCATTAAATGGGGAGAGACACTTCTAGCGAAAATGGGTGTTTTTTCACCCATTAATGGGTTTTTTCAAACGACCGTGTAAGCAGCCTGACATAGGCGTAGCCAGGATTTGAAATAGGGTGGGGCAAGATAAAATATGAGAGAGAGAGAGAGAGAGAGAGAGAGAGAGAATAAAAGAGAAAGAATTACACCGTCTCCAACCAGCAGTGGACAAGGTTGAGTACGGACATTTTCAAGTTCCACCGGCTGGAGCAAGAATCGAGCCCTCACTTTGTGACAATCCGCCTGAACAACGGAAGGATTATTATGTCTACGCTTACCCAAAGTACTTTATAATACCCGTCAAATTTAGGCAACAAGATTCAACAATTCTAGGCTTGTTCTGGAATTTACAAAAAAAACCAAAAGGGATTTTAAAAACCATAGGTTTTCCACATGTTTCAAAATAGAACCGCATTAAATAGCAATCTTGCAAAAATTTTGCGGATCTAGACTGTCGTGTTGGATTTTTGTAAAGGATAACCACCGAGTTTGTTCACAGTTTGTACTGAAAATGTACTTTTCCACCACGTCCGTCTCACCCACACTGAAAATTTCGTTTTTATTACAAAAGCGAAGGTAGGACTAACAAATCTATTCGTTGTATTCGTTGTAAATCGATTTGTACTTTTCAAGAAACTACTCAAGTAACCACAAGCATTATATTATTGAACTGATCCAACCCAAAATCAACATCGGTAATATGGGATCGAATCAGTTCAACAGTTGTCAAGTAAGGAAGCGTTAGATTAGCCTAATTATGTAATGATGCAATAATGCTACATTTATGGCAATAATGCTACTAATGTCTTATGGCATTACAAAAGATATAGCATTAGTTCGATCTTAGTGGGGTCCTTTTCAGCTTTAATCCAACTTCAATGGTGCACTAGACGTAATACATATGCCCTATATATGCATGCTATTACAGCCTCGTGGTTACTTGGGTACATTCGTACTCAATGCCACACGCGGAACTATCTAAAACACGAAGCATGTATTGACACAGAAAGAACATTCGTGCATTGTACGAAAACAATATAAACTGCTACGAATATTTTGTTATCAATAAACGTTTCTCTGATGGTTGCATGATTGACTGACAGATCTTCTATATCGACTCAGTATGTAATTGAAAAAAAAATCAATGATTCCAGCGCACCCGAGCAGCAATACCAACATGTATGAGTACGATTGAAGAGAAGCAGCAATTGGTTGATCTTCATGAAATAGCATTTCACCAGATGAGAAGCATTTAGAATGTTTCATAGAATTACTAAGACATTTGTTCTATGTTCAAAATCCATGTTTACGAAACGAGTGAAAGCGAGTGAACTTACGAAAATAAATTTTCAGTGTATATATTGACAAAGCAACACCGTTAAAACACCGTTTTTCTCCCATAGAAATAGGAAAAAATCTTTGAGGTAGCTCATCGAACCTTCCGGTCCGCCTCTAAGCATCGAAGGGTGGTACTCCACAGATTGCCTGTCAATATGCAAAATTTGGATGACGTCTGTATTAAGTTATCCCAAATAATATTAATCCAACCAATCACAACATAGCGATTGACTGAGTGAATTGGGGATAATGATATCATTGGGTATTGGACCAAGTCTCCCCTGGTTGGTTCTAAACCAATGAGCCTGAACATCAATAGAAGCATAAGCTTGCCAGAAGACACGAAATGCATCTACGCACTCTTACTTTAACAAATCCCTCAATCGCAATTTTAAATGGATTCTCAGAGATTGTTCTCAACAAGCTTCTACAGGATTGATACAGTTGTAAAAATTGAATGTTTACGGAAAAAAGTTTGCTTCGAACATCGGCTGTGGAAGGTTGTGTCGATGCTTTATTACGCACTATTTTGCTATCGCTCATGGCGCGTTCGGTTATTTATATTTTTTTTTATTATTTATGTGTGTGATCGAATGAGTACAGAAAAATAAACAACAAAAATGCTTTTTGGTAAGATGCGGTGGTTCGCTGGATTGGCGGTCCGGTGGTGGGGATCACAATTAATTGTGATCCATAATATTGGTTTGCCATGCTCGCCATACCACCATATCTTGGAGCAAGTAAACCCGGATAAAAATAACCATACAATTACAATACAATAATATAGAATAACATTAAAGTCTATCTCTAACAATGAATCTTATTGTTCATGAATCAGATAGAGGAAAAATTGATATTGTCATTACAATAGATCTACAATTCACTCCATATGCTTGGATTTTCAACAATTGTGAAACAATGTAATCAATGGTTGGTTCAAATTTGTTCGGAAAATAATGATTTTTTCTATAGTTAAAGGGCGATACGGTCAAAATTTGGTCAATATCAACTTGACGTATTTCTTTCAATTTTGCATTTAAAAAACCTGAACACCCCTCATTTTGAAGGTGTGTGTGTAGAATATTGCTCCTATTTTGATTTTCGAATTCACTCTTCAGTTGTCAAAATGCCGTCCAAGCAAGAAGAGCAGCGTATCAAAATTTTGCTCGCGCATCGCGAAAATCCGAGCTACTTGCACGCAAAGTTGGCAAAATCGCTAAAAGTTGCCAAATCAACCGTTACAAATGTAATTAAAGTGTTTGGGGAACGTTTGTCGACAGCCAGGAAGTCTGGATCGGGGGGAAATCGAAAACCGGAAGCCGCTGAGACGACAAAGAGAGTTGCCGGTAGTTTCAAGCGAAACCCTAACCTATCTCTCCGAGATGCCGCAAATAAGCTGGGTGTATCGTCTTCAACCGTGCATCGAGCCAAAAAACGAGCCGGACTATCGACTTACAAGAAGGTAGTGACTCCAAATCGCGATGATAAACAAAATACGACGGCCAAAGCACGATCCCGGAGGCTGTACGTAGAAACCTACGTCAAAGCCGACTACAAGCAGCTTCCGGGACAGGAGTTTTATACGGCAAAAGGAAGGGGAAAGGTAGCAGATATTTTCAAGCACACGAAACTGTCAAAGTTCGCAAAGAAATATCTGGTTTGGCAAGCCATCTGTACCTGTGGCTTGAAAAGCAGCATTTTCATAGCTTCCGGGACTGCAACCAAGAAATTTACGTGAAAGAGGGTTTATGAATGAACGTCTGCTGCCTTTCCTAAAGAAACACGGTTGTTCCGTACTGTTTTGGCCGGATTTGGCATCTTGCCATTACGGTAAAAAGGCCATGGAGTGGTACGCCGCCAACAACGTGCAGGTGGTTCCCAAGGACAAGAACCCTCCCAACACGCCAGAGCTCCGCCCAATTGAGAAATACTGGGCTATTGTCAAGCGGAACCTAAAGAAGACCAAAAACTGCTAAGGACGAACAGCAGTTCAAGGCAAACTGGCTTTCTGCGGCGAAGAAGGTGGACAAGGTGGCTGTACAAAATCTGATGGCAGGGGTCAAGCGTAAGGCCCGGCAATTCGGATTTGGAAAAGCGGAAGCCTAACTGAATATTTTTCCGGAATTTTATACTAATTGAACTTGAAAAAGAAATTTAATTTGATTTTTTAAATAAACGATTTCACCGATTTACACGCGTTTTCCCTTGACCAAATTTTGCCGGTATCACCCTTTAAGATACATAACAACCCCCCTTTTATATTGTCGATGTTTCAGTTTACATTAGATTCTATTGTAATAACAATTACTCCTATTGTCATCCTATCGTTGTGAACAATAACAATAATTGTACATACTATAGATTCTATTGGATGGTTACAATTCATTCAAATGTAAATCTATGAGATTTTTTTATTCGGGAACCACTATCCCATTTTGTGATAGGCTCCAATAACACTGTTTGTACAAATTGGTTCAAATCAGAAATAGGTATTAATATTAAATAAATAGAGGTAGTTTATATCTATATAATAAAAATGAGTTTGGGTTTCCTTTGTCACGATTTAACTCGCGAGCGGAAGGACCGATCGGCGTGAAATTTTGTATGCACGGGTTTTTGAGGCCGGAGAAGGTTTTTAGGATAGTGAGAGACCCCTCCCTTCTCTGAAAGGGGGGGCTCCGATACAAATGGAACACATTTTTCTGCATAACTCGAGAACTGATCAAGCAAAAGAACCCAAATTTAGCATGCGGAAGTTTTTGGAGACAAAAAATGTTTCTATGGTAGTTTGAGACCCCTCCCCTCTCTCAAAAGGGAGGCTCCCATACAAATGAAACAGAAGTTTCTGCATATATCAAGAACTAATCAAGCAAATGGAACCAAATTTGGCATGTGGGGTTTTCTGGTGGCGAAAAATGTTTCTATGGTAGTTTGAGACCCCTCCCCTCTCCTAGAAGGGGTGCTGTCATACAAATGAAACTGAAATTTCTTCATAACTCTAGATCTAATAAAGCAAATTGAACCAAATTTGGATTGTGGGGATTGTAAAGGCAATAAATGTTTCTACGGTAGTTCGAGACCCCTCCTCTCTCTCTCTCTGGTAGGGAGGGCGGGGCTCTCATACTAATGAAACACAAATTTCTGCATAACTCGAGAACTAATCAAGCATATGGAACCAAATTTGGCATGTGGAGGTTTTTGGAGGCACAAAATGTTTCTATGGAAGTTTGTGACTCCTCCGCCATCTGAAAGGGGGAGGGAGGGGGCTTCTATACAAAAACAACACAAATTTCTGCCCAACTCGAGAACTAACCAAGTAAATGGAATCAAATTTGGCATATGGAGGTTTTCGAAGGCAAAAAATTACTTATTGTGGTTTGAGACTCCTCCCTTACTGAAAGAGGGGCTCCCATACAAATGAAATACAATATTCTGTATAACTCGAGAACTAATCAAGCAAATGGAACCAAATTCGGCATGTGGAGGTTTTTGAAGGAGAAAAATGTTTCTTTGATGATTTGAGACCCCTCCCTTTCTGAAATGAGGGAGATCCCATACAAGTAAAATGCAAATAATTGCATAACTCGAGAACTAATCAAGAAAATGGAACAAAATTTGGCATATGAAGGTTTTTGATGGAAAAAACTGTTTCTAAGACTTTTCCGCCTTCTAAAGAGAAGGGGGGGGGGCTCTCAAACAAATGAAACAGAACTTTCTGCATAACTCGAGAACTAATAAAGCATATGGAATAAAATTTAACTGGATTTTTTTAAGAGACATATTCATATGGTTGTTAAGACCCTTCTGCTCTCTGAATGGGGAGAAGGGGCTCCTTTAGAAATGAAACGCAAATTTCTGATTAACTCGAGTACTAATTAAGTAAATGGAACTAAATTTGACAGATGAAGGTTTTTGAAGAAGAGAAATGTTTCTATGGTGGTTTGAGACCCCTCTGCCCTCTGAAAGGGGGGCTCCCATACGACGCAAATTTCTGCATAATTTAGAACTATTCAAGTAGATGAAACCACATTTGGCATGTGGGGGTTATTGGACACAGGAATTTTATATATGTTAAAATGAATTTCTGTCTGACTGTCTGTCTGACCGATCGGAGTGAAAACATGTATACAGGGATTTTGGGGCTGGGGAAGGTTCTTATGATAGTTTGAGACCGCTTCCCTCTTTTGGAAGGAGGACGGGCTCCCATACAAATGAAACACAAATTTCTGCATAACTTGAGAACTAATCTAGCAAATGTAACCAAAATTGGGATGCAGTGTTTTTTGAATGCAAGAAATGTTTCTATGGTGAATTCAAACACAAATTTCGTTCAAACCTGAGAATTATCTAGGTAACTAAGCCACAAACTGTGTATTGTCTGGGTAAGAAAGATGTTCTGTTGGAAGTTTGAACCCTTTCTTGGTTAAAAAACAAACTCATTAAAAAAAAAACGTCTGGTCTATGTAATGTTCATTCCTTTAGTTGCAGGCGTAGCAACGCTCGCACCGGGATCAGCTAGTCTAGGATATAACCGCAAGTTTAACGTAGGATCGCGTTGGTGTATCCCTTCTTATGAAATTTACTTTCCTTATTTGACCTGCATTCGGGCGAGGCAGGCGCTGGTTATTGCTTTAATTTGGAACACCAGTTTTTTAACATAAAAAATGTATGCTAGTCCCAATCATCATCTGTTGCTTCTCTGTGTAATAACAGCTCATCGGGCAGCAATAGAGTAGCAGTTTCGGGTGGTCAATTATGTTTATTATCTTCCTAATACTCATAGCAACGGATATAGTCTTTCGAAAGGATAAAACAATTGCAACTTTTTGATCTGATTAGCATGCTCTCTTATCACTGAAATTCGGATATGAGTAGATTATCATAGCATGTGCTCCTTTAAAATCTCTCACGGAAACAATATTTTAAAATAAACTGTAAGATATGATTACCATATATTCTCAAGAAAACGGAGCTACATTACCGTAAAACGGGGAAACATTGATCAGCCGGATAACATTGACCGGTTTGGCCAGGGCGTAAGTCAGTCGGCCACCATGTGGTACCAACCTCAAAAACACACTCCAACACACTTCAACCACACTCGCCACCTTATGAAAGATAAATTCACCACTGTTGCACCACATACAAGAATTAATTGTTTGTTTTCTCACTGTTTTGTTTCCACCTCGCTTGCACTGATGTGATTCAGATGATGCGTCAGTGTTCGTAGAATAAACGTCAATTAATCCATGGTTGTCAAATAGCATAAATTTTCAACTGTATACAGATATGCTTAAAACACCAGATATGTTGAAACACAGAAACGCCTTCCGACTCACTGAAACACAAACACAACGTGGCACAGTGACTAACCCCCTGGGTTTGGCCCATATCACGAATAGTTCATATAAACATTTTCCGTCGATACACTTTTTAATAAAGTATTATTTGGCTTCCGAAAGCTATAACATTGGTTTAAATATTCAGGTTTTTGCCAAGAACTGAAAATTGAATTGAGCATAGTTTCTTCAACTTTCGGCTAGCGGGGAAAAAAGCAATCAATGCTTGTCTAAAAGTTCTTATTGCTGGTTAGAGATAATTATTTGGATACGTTAGGTTAGCTAGATTGGGTTCTCGATTAAAAGGAAAAGAGTGTTATAAAAATTTTAGTCTTTACAATTTAAAAAAAATCTCATGCATGTCCACTTTTTGCACTTTTTTGCAACATCTTGTCACAAAATTGAGGCAATTTAGCGCTTTTGCATTGAGGCAAAGGGGCAAGTTATCAAACATCAACACTAAATAATAAAAAATTAAAGCAAACATTAAAATTCTAAAAATTGATTCAAAAGTTAGGGGGGGGCAACGGCCCCCCTCTGCCCCGCCTTGGCTACGCCTATGAGCAGCCATGTAATTTAATTGCTAGGATATTTTCGCCGCGGTGTGCAAACGTTTAATACGTTGCAGCGGCGAAAAAAAAAACGAAAAGAAGGCCTTGATTTGGCAAGCAATTTGCAGTTGTGGCATTAAAACGGAACCATTCGTCACTATGCTCGACGATGACGTCCCAAGTTTACATCGAATTATGTTTGAAAAAGCGTGTATTTCCGTTCATCAGCAAGCATAGGTGGTTCTGTAGTGGTATGCTGCCAACAAGATCGATTTTGTCCTCAACCTAATGAATCCAAGCTAATAATCGAATTACCCGGA